>RJWM01019261.1:0-40375 GCA_004363535.1 Dasyprocta punctata
CATAAAACCAGTCATGTAGCCTGAGATGACAAAAATGTCTGTGAGAAGTTGGGAGAAACATTTGCAAGAAGCTCACTGTAGCTTTGGAAACATTGAAGAGGAGGGAGAAATCCAAGTCAGCTCCACGGGAACCAGGGCATGATGCCCTGGGATCAATGTGAGCTCCTCTTTCCCCAAACAAAACCATTGCTATAAATAATGCATATTCTCGAGTAGAAAATAAATAAATAAATAAATGATATCCCCTTTGCAAGGTATAAATATTCCAGCTCTCTTTTCAAAACTGAAAAAAAGAAAAATGCAGAGTAAGTGCAGAAAAGAATGGGGGAAATTAAAAAACATAAGTAGAATCTGGCTCTAATCAATACAGCAACCCGTAGAGATCATCATTTTTAAAGTTCATCCCTAGCATTAACTTAGAGAGGATAGAAATGAAAATACATCCCAGAAATCTATTGCTTAGAAACAGACTTCACTGTCCACCTTATTTATTCTTACATTGACTGTACGGGTTAATACTCCGTTGCATTTCCTAGCATAGCTGCAGTCATTTTCAATGAGTTGAATGTATAGCTCTGCAACATTTCAATTTAAATCCTACCTTGAAATTTTCTTGCAAATCTGACATCAGGATTGTGATGTCTAGAGATGACAAACAAGGTAAACCCCCGTGGCTGCTCTCCACAATTCAGAACATCATTTCTGCAAGGTTTTTCATTTGCTGCAAGTCATGATAAATTAATGGAATTACAGGAAATCCCCTTTCACCTTCATTTCTGGATATCACCGAATTTCCTGGCTATATACATTGTTATGTCAAAGTCCTTGTTTCAAATATTATCACTCCTACATCCATTTTTTTAAAAAAAGTATTCTTGCTGAATAGCGTCTTGGGAACATTTTTGGGTTCTATCTATATTTTCTTACTTAATATTACGATTCAAGCAGAAAAGCAAATGGGATCTCTGTGAACAGTTTTGTCACCAGAGTTGAGGTCATTGTGAGTGGATGGGTAGAGCACTGATAATTTTTAAGGGTAGGAAAGCTGTCTCTACATGATGCTACACACCTGAGACATTCATGGTGACCTAAAAACACAATGAACCCATGTGTAAAATTGACGCAGTTGGTTTAACACATGCTCCACACAGAAATAAGATGTAACAGTAGGGAAAACTGTGAATAGAGTGGGGGGTGTATAAAAACGCGCTGTGCTTCCTGTTCATTTTCTCTATAAATGTAAGCTACTATAAGAAAAAAAAAGATTATTAGTAATAATTTTGAAAGACAGGAAGGCTTTGGCACTGGGAGCAGAGTTATTCACACAGTGATCTATCCACAAAGCGTGACACTTCAAGTGAAAGAGTTCATCTCCTTCTGGAAACCACTTTACCTTTCCATATATATGACCATTTATAGTTGATTTTTTTCCTGCTACTGATTAGTATGGTGAATATCCTTAAGTTTCTGGAAAATTCTCTCTGAACTCAAAAGTGCAGTGGTGCATAATTCAATGTGTGACCTTTCTACAGAGGCGACCTCCTCTTCAACTGTAAATATGCTCTTTCTCAAATTTTCCCAAAGCAGAAATGATAACAGTGTTTATGATACAAAGTGATTCTTTGCATTCAAAATAACTAGATTTTAGACAATTGATCATAAAGTTATCTAACAGCTACTAAAGCTTCATAAATTAGAAGTCAAGATTGCCGAACATGGTAAAGTTGAAAGGAAGAAAAATAGTAATTTGATAGAAATATTGGATTTTGCACTTTAAATGTATATTCCATTGTTACCCTGTTTCATATTTAACTGAAAAGAACCAGTAATAAACAGTCTCTCAAAGATGTGAATGATTGCTCCTAACATTGTAACATATTTTAAACACACAACTTTATGATAGCATGTTTTAATTTTTGCCTGGTGGTTAACTTAAACTCTTCCCAAATTCTACTCTTTGGTTCAATAATTTAAATATTTATGGAAGTATATTAGTTCTTTCAAGCTTTTACTAAGCAATTAAGTTTTTGGTCATATGAAGATCTGCTACTCTTTTATTTATTATTTCATTAATTAACTCTTAATTTTTCCTAGATTCAAAAATAGTCCACATACTTAAACCATAATTGCTTCAAACTTAGTTTAACTTTTCAGTTAAAACTAAAAAGAAAGTAGTCAGCTCATTTAAAACCTCTAGCATAAAGTATAAAAAGCATGTGCTTCAAAGTTCTTGAAAGAAAATGTTAATAAAATGTTCTATATTCTCATTCAGTGAGATCATACAGCATACTACAAGATGTTTTGCTTTAAAGTAATTCAAAACATAATTTATGTGCATTTATGTCCTTTCTTGCAATTATATAGAAAAATAACAAGAAATAAATTTACTCTGAGTTCAGAAATGTATTATTAAGTGCCATTAAATAAAAATAGTGGAGACCCAGATATGGTAGCACAACAGCCAGATGTGGTTGTTACCCAAGAAGCTAAGAGAGGATGAATGCAAATTTGAGGTCAGCTTGGGCAAATGACTATGACCCTGGATAAAAATAGAAAACCAAATGATATGGTATTTTTATATGCTATAGTTATATTCCTGTGTCCCCGCCAAGTCTCATGGAATCATGGCATGGACACAGCTGAGTCTGGCGTTTGTGATTGGTTTGTTGTCTGGCACTGGGATTGGAGATCTGAATGCTGCACCCGCCCAGGGGTGGAGCTGACTTACAGTGTAAGGGCAGGAGGAAGGTGTGTCTTCCCTTTTTTGCAGTTCATACTTGCTGTTTTGTGGCTGCCTTGAATGGCTGCTCCCCCTGCCAGGCTATGCCGCCTTGGAGCCAATTGAGTATGGACTGAAACTCCAAGAACTGTAACAAATAAACTTTTCCTTCCCTAATTTTGGGCATCAGGTATTTTGTCTCAGCAATGAGAGAAAAGTAACTAAGACATTATGCAATGGAGTACTACTAAGCTGTAAAGAAGGTTCACATCGAGGCTTTTATAGGTAAATGGAGGAGACAGGAGACCATACTCATAAGTGAAATAAACCAGACTCCCATGTGTAAATACTGTTTTGTCTCCCTAGTGTAAAAAACTTAGAGTAAATAAGATCCAAAATCTACAATAGATGTTGTGAAAGGGTAAGAAACTGTTCAAAGGGGAAAAATAACTAGGATAGGGAAATGAGAAAAGGAAGGGAAAAGGAAAAAGATATAAATCTGTATACATATATATGATAGCTAAGATGAATATACTAATTCTATCAGTTCTTGGAAAAGAGCAGTTAATACTGATATGATTAAATCAATTTGCATGTCCATATCTGGTAATCTAAGCAATTCTTTTGAAGATAATGATATGCAATATTACAACCATTGTTAAATTCCTATCATCTTGTTTTGCAAGTGTATATTTTTATTGTTTTGAGGTTTTGTTGTTCTTGTAGTTTGTATTTTTTTTTTTTTGCTTTCTTTATTTTTTTGTCTTCAAAATAAAAAAAAATTTGAAAAAGCTGGGGCTGTTGCTCAGCACTTCTGTTATTTTCAGAAAAGAAAATGAAAACAAATAAATAGATTCTTAAACTTGAGAGTATGTTATAAATTAGAGAACAATGAACAGGAACATCATCCTTCCAATTACACACTTAAGTTGCTTCTATTTTACAGTTTTTATTCTATTAAATTTATTTTGTGTAAGATGCAAGAGAGGAAATTACTTAACACTTTTCTCACCTACTTAGCAACATTATTTATATATTCATATATGCAATATATTCATACATACTAATGAAGATGAAAGTACATACTGAGATAAAAAGATCCTGATTAATACTTGCTTACACATTATCAAGAATCAAAGATTATGGAGTTAATCTTTAGTGGTAAAATTACGAGTGTAGTAAGGAAAACGTTCCGTTGATTTGGACCCCTTCAAAGCAGTATTCATGGTAAAAAGAGATGGAAATAATACTTGATTTTGAAAGAATAATTAGCACCAAGGTACCTAACTTGGAGGTAACTTGAAAACATTTTAAACATCACAGCAGCACAGGATATATTTTTAAATGAAATTACTCAATCCTGAAATCTAGCCAAGCAAGTGATTAAAACAGACAACTCAAACCAAACCAAACAGCTATAGTAAAGTTATGTTATAAAAAATGTGATAGGCTAACGATTTAAATATGGAAATTTGAACAATTAACATGGGCAGTTTACAGTTAGGATCCATAAATCAAGCAGAAATATTATGAACTTTGTTAAAATAAAATGATAAAAATCAGGAAAATTGCTAAGTCAGGTGAAAAAGATGTGAATATGTAGACTAAAGACAGTACTGCTTATAATAGAATAATCAGAAGATTTAAAGGACAGTATTAAAAAAAATCAGTGTAATAATTCAAAATCAGATCCTTTTCTCCATAACGTCAATGAACATTGTAAGACTAATATCATTTTGATAAACAGACAATTATTATAACTTCAGCAAATAGTTGCAGTATATTTTCTTTTTAATGTGAGAAAAATAAATTCACTTTATTTTAAATGTATTTGAATATATATAGCTTAAATATATATAATTTCATATGATTAATTTTGATTGCAGTCATAATAATATTGATGTTTATATCACCTGCTTATTCTATCTCATTTTTGTTCTGAAACAAAAATATTCACAGAATAGTAAAACTAGTAATTTTTGGATAATAGAATTTTGAATATTTTGTCAACTATTTTATTCTTATATTTTTGCTATTTTCTTACACAAGGCATGTCACTTTAAATTTACATTATGCTTTTCATTGTTAAACATAATTTGAATTAAGAAACTTTCTACATTTATACTCTTAATCCATAAAATAAAATAAAATAAAATAAAATGAATCGCTGTTTGATAATGTGTAGAAAATCATCAGGAAGTAATGAGGTAGAAAAGAAGAATTATAATTTAAAACTATTTAACACTTAATATTTGACATTTGTAGTAGTTTACTAATTCAAGTTGAATTTGAATTTGCTGATTCCTAAATTAATAGATTATCTGTTGTACCACAGATACTTTACTATGTTTGTAATAATTATTTTCCCTATCCTACATTACATTACTTTTGCAATTGTCTTTATACAGTATTGTCAGACATTGGTTCATGTTCTTAGGTTTTTAAAAATATTTATTTTTTTGAAAATTTTAATCAACTTTTTTTATGTTTTCCAAATGAACATTTTCCACTGTACAGTAAGCAAGTATTTCTTAATATTTGTGTTCATTTTGCTTTATGTAGTTATTTACTTAAGTGAGATTCCCCATGTACTCAGGGTCAGGAATTTCTTTTGAGGAAAGCATCTCATTGTTTGCTGAGATTGTTACTTAGAGTGACCTTGTATGGATTAAATTTAATATTAAAATATTCAGCATCATATTTGACCAACAGAATATTTAGGATGTTGTAATAATATCTGAGTTGTTAGAATAATGGAAATAACTGATATTAAACATTTTTATCCAACGTTACATAAAAACCTTAAATCAGAAGTTTGTTTTAAAGAAAGATAAATATATATTATATTTGAAAAATTTTAAAGATCTAGTCATTATTTTTACTGTAAAACAATAGAAAAATCAACGATTTCCTAGAAAAACTTAGTGACTAATAAAATGATCAGAGAATATTTCTCATTAGAAAATATTTTAATAAAATGAGAAGGAAAACTTTAGAATTATCACCTTCTAAAATTCCAATTCTTTTGATCAATGAATGTAATTAACCATTTTTGATGTTTTCAAATATTTTAATGATATGTTCTAATGGAAGTACATTCCCTTACATATGAGTCTATATGATTTTGTATAATTATGTATAATTATACATAAAATGAAGGAAAATAATTTGTTAAACGATATAAAATAAATAGAATAGACAGGTTCTTGTTTAGAGGAAAGTCTTAAGGAAAATGACCTTACTTCTTCAGCAATAAACTTTCAAGAATGAAAATTAAAAACAAACACTAGAAACAAGAAGACAGAATCTATAGATTAAAAGAAATTCAAGAGCTATATCACCTGATTTTGATTTTGATTTAAATAAAAGATGCATGAGAAGATTAAAGGTATGTATAATTTAATACTTGATAAATGATATAACTTTACTATAGATGATTTTATTACAGGATTATTGTTTATTTTAAAATTAATGGTGATATAGCTCTTGTGTTTATAGTTGCATTTTCATTAAGAGGTGTATACTTGCATTTTCTCTGCATGCATGAAATAACATTACATCTGGGATTCATATCAAATAGTGAGTATTTGGGGTGCACTTGATGAAACATGTTCGCCGTAAGTTAATGGATACATAAGTTGATTTAGGCGTAAATTGAAAAGTTTTTGGTAATGTAATATAAGCTAGATATTTTTCATAATAAAAGGTAATATAATTGGATACATAGAAAAATAGATAAATAGACAGACAGACAGATAGATAGATAGATAGATAGATAGATAGATAAATACATACATACATAGATGATAGGAAACAAGTTGTATGTTTCGTGATGTAAGTACTAACACTTAGGGAAAACTGAGAAATTCACAAATAAATCAATTCACTTGTAATGATGCAACTATAGTAATAATGTATCAAAAAAGCAAGAAAATATAAACAGGAACTATAAAATGTGAACTGCTTGGAAGAGAATAATGGGGAAGTGGAGAAACAAATGGAAATAATTAAATCAGTTTGAAATGTGTGCCTTTGTGTCCGTGTGTGATATTTGTGTATTAAAAATAAACATGCTATCATGTCACGCATGTGGGCTATTAATCCTGTGGAACAGATGAAGGAAGTTGGTTGCAATATTTAAAACAACATTTAACACAAAGGTATTTGGTAGTAAAGAGAAACAGACAGCCACCAAATCAATTTATGATTTTTCAATTTTATGATAGTGTGAAAATGATACACACTGAGTAGAGACCATACTTTAAATCTTACATTTTGATCTTTTTTCAGGATAGGGATGTAAGATACTCTCGCAGTGCTGGATTCTGGCAGTAGCCCAGCTACAAGGCACCACGTGACCTTGGTGCTTAACAAAACCAGGACTAGGTGTGGCATGCCATATTGCTGACTGACAATAATCACGAGGTTAGGGGTATTAAATGCATTTTTTGACCTGCTTTATTGTCAGTTTAGGATGATTTTATCAGAATGTTATCCCATCATACGTGAAAGATCACCCATAAAATTTTACCTCATAAAGAATAACTCAATAATTTGATACAGAAATTTCGAATCCTCGAAAACACATTTGACTATTTCAGAGGCATAATTGTGTGGTTTTTCGACACCAACGAAAAGTTTTTACCGGAAAACAACTGAATGAATTTCTCTCTCCCTTGCTTCCATTTTAGTGACTGTCTTTCTCCTTCCACACCACACACTTAGACAAGTCTGGCTGGCCCTCTCCTACACATGCAGTGGTGTGACTGAACTGTCACTTTATCTTTACAACTTTTTGTTATTCTGAATGTGACTACACACTGAGTGTGGTCACGAAAGGCTTATCGGTATGGAAGGGAGAGCTGAAGTCAAAACTTCTAGGCTCAATTTATCTGCTACTTTGAAAAGAAAAGCTGGAATGTTCCACCAAGAGAAGCTACGGGGGATAGAAAGCTGATCTGTGGAAAAGGAAGAATGAAACGGCTATCACACAGACACAGAGGTAGGAGATAGCAAGTCTAAATACTTGGCTACAACTTTTTCTGAGAGCTGTCTATTTTCTTATATCTAAGTTCTCTGAAATACGCATCAAACCTGAATTCACTGTATCACTGTAATATTACTTAATTAATCTTTTGGTCTCCCCACCACACAGCCTCACAGTTGTGTTCAGTTTCCTGCAGCTATTCCAACACATTTGTCATCCCAAATCCATGTCCTGTCACTTGCAAATCACATATTCTGAATTAATATAAGTACGTTTAACAAAGGACCCTAACAGTTTAAAATACGGCTGTGTCCTAAAGTGTTCTTAGCTAGAAGAATTTAGAAGTGAAAGCATTTCTCGTGTCCTAGTTGCTCTAAATAGCTGCTCTTTAGAAGTATAGATCGAAGTGCTTTGGGCTCACCTGATAAGGAGATGAAATGTATCTGGATTTTTTTTGCATTTGCTACATAATTTATTTTCTTTTGCTTGTTTGTCAAAGTTATTTGCATTTCATAAATGAATTTGATATGTGTTTAATTTTCTTTCAAGGAGAAATTATACCAAAATTAAATAACTGCACTAAATCCATATTTAGAACATGAACTCAGCCTTTAACGACTGGTAATTTGGGAGATGTAGAGAAAGTGAACTAGAGAAAAGATGGAGTTCAAAGTACTTTCCTTTCCTTGAATGCTATATTCCTGTGGGAAATAGGGTTAAAAATATAATGAAATATACTGGCTTAAGAACTCTGAAAGGTAGTCTAGGAAATCTGTAAGTTTCTTTCTTATCCTATATTTTCAATTTTTCTCCTTATGCCAGTATTTTCTCTACTT
Organism: Dasyprocta punctata; assembly: GCA_004363535.1. Taxonomy (NCBI): domain Eukaryota; kingdom Metazoa; phylum Chordata; class Mammalia; order Rodentia; family Dasyproctidae; genus Dasyprocta; species Dasyprocta punctata. The sequence continues at coordinate 8,543 of RJWM01019261.1, forward strand.
ATTTGTTTGTCCCATTTGCAACACCATCTTCTCTCTTCTACTTATCCACATAGCAGTCACTATTCAACTTAAGTCTTTCCTTAGTGTATGAATCATTGCTAAATCCTATAGGGTTATCGTGCCTCCACACATGCTCAGTGCCTTAGTCGCGTTCCCATCACAGAGACATACCTGACACTCCCAACCTCAAGGAAGAGAGGTTTATTTTGGCTCACTTCTCCAAAGAACAAAGGGCATGGCAGAAGAGCATCGTGGAGTTTCTCCCATGGTGGAAGCCAGAAGGCAGAGAAGTAGATCACTGGGCAGGGAGCTAAACTCTCACAAGTCATACCTGCAGCTGCCTATCTTTTCTCATCAGACCCCAGGTACTGATACCAAGTTAGCTGTAACACCACTGTGGTCCGATCTTCCTGAAGCCCTGCTGATGAGCACGTGAGGCTCTGTGGGACATCTAGATGGAAACTGTAATGCGTAAGAAATTAAGACTCTAGTTTCGATACTTATGTATATATTTCATTCCATTGTTAATACTTACAATTTTAAAATGAGTAGCATGATATTAGCTCTCTCAAACTCCTTAGCTGCAGAAACATAAAAATGATTCTATGTAGGTATTCAATATCATATGAAGGCACAAATCTACATTTCTTACTCACTATTCCATTGCCATGAGCTTTAGCGCAGTGGCTGGCATTTAGTACATGGACGAACTACACTGACTTGAATGCTATTGGAATATGGTCCACAGCACATATTAGTGTATAATACTCCATGAGCACAAGCTTCATTAGTTTTGCTGGTACTACCATGAAACAGATACTGTTTTTCTCCCAATGCTAGAATCTAGGGACTAGGAATCAGCAGAGTTGGTTTTCTCTAAGACACTGTCCTTGGTTTGTAGATGGCTGTTTTTCTTTAGTGTTTTCACAGGATAGTTAGAGAAAGTACACCATCATTTTGAAATCAAAAGGCTTGAGTCAAAATATATTTATTAATTTTTCTCAATTTTCAACGAAATGTATGAGCAATCTCAAGACATACCTTAGAAATCATGGGGTATGATGCAAATCCAATGTATGATACATTTTATGAAAAATACATATTTTAGACTTTTGACTCTTTCTGTGGTTTTCAGTTGAACGATGTGAATACATTTAGGATTTTATTCCTTACATTAACTTAAAACACTGTTGACACATTATCTACGCCTTGATATTAAACTGTATTCTACTAGTTTAATAGCGAAAAGATAAGTCATTTGATTGTCTCAGTTATTCTCCCTCATCTTTCTAAATGTAGATTTCATTCTCCAGCAGTTTCAAAGGATTTGCTTTGGAAATAGTCTTTCAAAGATGTAGAGCCTGTGGAGTGATCATCTCCACACTGCAGTGGTCACAAAGTCACTGTTAAAGCAAATAAATCCATTGAGTGTAATCTTCAGAAGTTAATCACATAGGCCAGGTAAGGCACAACCTGACAGACAAGGGCGCTAGAGAAGTTTGCACCACAGGACTTTGAAGGAAAAGAAAGTCTGTCTGTAGTTCACAGAGAGAAGAACATTTTGCCTCACCATGACTGGTATGTTAAGTTTTTGAAAAACTAAGTCTATTGAACAATTGCATATGTAATTTCCTGAATGCTTTTGTTTCGCTAAAATGTATCTTCTATGCCCTGATATTCCTCCAATGTTTTAAAGTTCTTGTACTCCTTAAAGCACCTTGGTTTTCCTGCTTATGGAACCAATTTCAGTCGAAGGCAAAGAAGCCCGAGAAATTAGTAGTGAACCTGCCACAGAAAGATGAATGAAAAGAAAATAGAGAACCCCATGAGCTACTCGGGACTTACTGGGCCATTGTGGGTTCCAAAGGCAGGCACACTTTGCACAGTAAGCGTAAAACAGGAATCTTGGCAGCAGTGCCAAAATTCAGAAGTTTGCTCAGGAAATAAAAAGCAATTTCAATTACACTATCTGTTTTTCTGTTGCCTTCTTTATTCACTGACAATGTTAAGCAATAAAAAGAAACACCGTGTAAGCTTCTTCTTTTCCCCTACAATACAGTTTACTGTGGCATGACATTTCTTAAACTCTTGAACTTTTCAAGATAAATAAAAATATGTGATGGAAGAGGTGCGGGAGTCATGATATTTCAGATAACAAATGTGCGGAATGTTTTTGTACAATATTCCACCAGTCATTGTCTAACCAGAAACTCAAGCAAATAATCTCATTCTAAAACCTTTTTCAGCAGTCTAATTTTCAAGAGTATTACAATTTTCAGAAACCTGTTGAAATCTTCCTAGAATATTTGAAATCATCCTAGAATAAAGTTTGCTAATCATTTTCATCAGTGTGTGCAGAGCATAATTGAACATTTCTTTTGTAACTCAGGGCCTTCCTGTGACTACCAATTAGCACATTGGAGTCAGAAAGGGTTGTCTTGGAGGACTGTTAAGAGGTGGAAGCCTCCTTGCCCGGATCAAATTGGTGCCAGATGGCTGTCTAATTAGTTACTCTGTTGCTTCTACTTCCCTTCCACACTTCATTGCTGCAATCGCCTTTGCGGAATTTCAGTGAACAGACCCTACTCATTATTTTTCACATTTATCTGACCTACTGTCTTGTAGCCTAAGGATATAAAGTTTCCAAATAAATTGCATGTTAAAACTTAATCATTCTGATTAAGGCAGAAGTTTATCTTAAGTATCACTCATGGAGCAAAATGTCAAATAAATGTGATAAATGTGTATGTGTGTGTTTGCATCTGCTTGCCCTGAGAGTCTTAGTAGTCAACTTCAGAAATTAGATACCGACGTTTCAGGAATTTGCTTTTTAAATCTTCGAACATTAAGAAATATTTGTTTCTGTGTGTATGTTGGCATTGTCTTTCTGCAAATTCACAAAAATAGCTATAGTGTGTGTATGTATATATTTTAAGCCACTTCTGAAATAGTTAAAATTGATACACTTATGGTAACGTTATAAACCAATGTTGGCTCCATGAATTTAACAAAAACAAGATTTATATGCTGAGTATACAGATGCCAATAAAGTACCTTCCTAATGACAGTTATCATGTAAAAATATCATTTTAGTGTTTCTTGTAAAATTTCTTAAGATTAACTAGTATTATTAATTGTAACTACTTCGTATATGTGGTATGCATGCAAAACTGATACATATTAGCCCCAAAAAGCAAAAGAATATACTACCACCCCCAAAGTTATTAGTTTAATTCAAATTATGAATTATTTAAAATAGAATACAATGATTTAAAAAATCATACTAAAGAGAATAATAAATTCTCTGTTGCAGTATGAGACTTGGGAAAATAAACAAGACAGTTGGGCTTTTAGTAATCGGTCTGAGTTGGTCAGAGAGACCGTTTCATGTGCTTTCCCAAAATTTGAAAATAATTATATATATGGACTTACTTTGCCTAATAACTTTTGAGTTGATGACTTGTACATAACGTATCTTATACTTTGCAGTTGACTGTAGTATTTTTGTGTCTGTTGTGCTTTTCTCTAGGGACAATGACTTGTCTATCTTCAAACAAAGTATCACCAAATAAGTGTTATTTTGAACCTATGGTTTGGTACAGACTTAGCAATTTATTAAGTATATGAGGTATAACATAATATCAGTTAAAAAATGCATTTAGAGAGACACAAAATCTGTTGTGTGAATTTATACCAAGCCGGGGTATCAGTTTGCAAGCATTTTCTGCTGCTCTATTTGCTATTCAAGAGCAATCTTCACCCCACAGGTTCTGTGATGGTCAAATGCTGGTGTCAACTTGCATGACTGTAGTGTAATTATTTGCTCAAACACCAGTCTAGCTGTTGTGAAGGTGTTTTGCAGACATGAACACTTCTCTTTACTAACAGTTGACTTTAGTTTATTGGTAATGTAGGTGTTCTTGATTGAAGAGATTGAAATATCCTAAGAACAGAAGTGAGATTTTCTTGATTAGGAGGTGTATTAGTCTGCTTTTCATTGCTGGCCCCAAATACTTGACACACATAATTTGAAGAGGAAAGTTTTATTTTGACTTATGGTTTCAGAGATTTCTGTCTATGGTCACCTGATTTGAGAGCAGGAAAAAAATTGAAAGTAGAGAGAAACTGCTTGATCTATGCAGTCAGGAGAGAGGCAGAGAGCAAGAGAGACAGAGAGACAGAGAGAGAGAGACAGAGAGAGACAGAGAGGGAGAAATGGGGACACAGAGAAAGACAGAGAAGAGGAGGGGAAGAGAGGAGAAAAGGAAGAGAGGAGAGAAAGGGAAAAAGTCAAAGAAGAGATGTGGCTTCATGACTCTTCCAGGGCACAACTCCAGGGACTAATTACTCCAGCCAGGCCACATTTTCTAATTACCCAGTTGCAACATCTTCACTGGATTGATCTTTTATGATATCAGTGTCCCATGATGCAATCACCTTTTGAAGTCCCCAACTTTGAACACATGAGACTTTGGGGAACTCTTCAGATCTGCAACGTAACAAGAAGAAATTCCACTTGTGGTTGAAACTTTAGGCTGGGAATTTGGCTCACTGGCTTAAGCACCTGCCTGGCAGGTGCAAGGTTGTGAGTTTGATACCCGGTGCCACAAAAAAATTTTTTTTTCTGGAGAAAGAACAAGATGGCAGAACAGTAAGCAGTGGAGTAAATATCCTCCCTGAGAGATACCATTCAGATGCCAGAATATAGCAACGTGGGGAAGACAAGAAGGAAGGAAGTGGGTCCTCTGGACCCAAGAAGAATCTAAAGTGAAAATTGAAACCCACAGAAAGAGTAAAACTAAACACTTAAACAAAGAAGGTGGTAGCTGGTGGCACCTCTGCCTGGAGCCAGACCCACTGTGTGAAACCTGGGAACACACAATCAGGGTGCCGCAGCGGCGGCAACCCCAGAGGCCTCTGCCGAGAGAGGTAGCATTGGAGGAGAGTGGCAGTGGACAGGGGGAGCAGGCCTGGAGAACTGAACTGGCTGATGGTGAGTGGACAGAGGTCTTCACCCTCCCTCCAGAAAAAGAGATTGGCTGAGAGACATCTTGGAGTCAGGCTGGGGACTCCTAGCTGGGTGCAGACCCGTGGAGATTGCTCAGGCTGAGCCCTGCCCTGTGCACGCATCCTGGGGGCTACCTCAGAGGGTCCCTGCAGGTGACAGACTTCTCAACACAAATCATCAGGTCAAGAAGAGCTTGGAGTGAAATATTTCAAGCCCTGAAGGAAAATAACTTCTAACCCAGATTGATGTACCCTGCAAAATTATCCTTCAAAATTAATGGAGAAATAAGATACTTCCATGACAAAGAACAACTGAAGGAATTTATGACCACCAAGCCAAGCTTACAAAGAATACTGAAGGACATTTTAGAGAGAGATAAAAAAAGACCACAGCTCCAGAAACAGTGGCAGATGGATATCACTGAGCTGGGCAGACAACTGAGTAGAGAGGAAAAGTAGACAGCCAACTGCAGGAAAGTGGCATGGCGGAGACGAGGTAGCACATGTTGGCCTTAACCATTAACGTAGATGGCCTCAGTCCACCAATGGAAAGAAACACAGGTAGAGTGGATCAGGAGACAGGATCCACCAATATGCTTTGTACAAGAAACACATTAAACTTGAAAGGGAGTTCATAGACTGAAAGTCAAAGGAGCGAGAACAATGTTCTATGTGACAGGGAACCAGAAAGAAGTGGGGGTAGTTTCCCCATTAGCTACATAGTGGACATAAAAGATATGGCATTTTTATCTAATGGGAAACTACTCAGCTATAAAGAAAAATAACCTCAAACCTCTTGTAGGTAAATTGATATAACTTAAGATCATGTTCATGGATGAAATGGCCCAGAGCCACATGGGTAAGCATTATGTTATCTCCCTAGTACAAAACAAAACCAAAAAAACCCAAACAAACAAACAAACAAACAAAACTAAAGGAGTTAGTACGATTCAAAGTACACAATACATATTGTAAAAATGAAAGGGGAGGAAGTGTCTAAAAAGGGCAGGCAGTGGCCACTGTTAATCTATCGTTGGTATTTGAGTCCTATATTGTTTTCATTGTGTTGTTTAGTTTGGTCTTATTCTATTTTGGTTTGGCTAATTTTATTATATTTGATGGCATGGACAGTTACCTCAAAGATAACAAAACACATTATGGTAGCCATCATTGATATCTGATCACCTAGTTTTGAAACCCTATATTGCTTTCATTGTTTTGTTTTGAGTGATTTTATCCTATTTTGTTTTGTTTGTATTATTACTGATGATATAAGCAACTGCTTAGAAGATAACATGAGGCATTATAGTAATCAGTGTTGTTTTACTATGTATTGCTTCCATTGTTTTGTTTTTCATTGACTTTATCCTGTACTATTTTGTTTGATTATATTGTGCCTGGTGGTATGGGCAGTTATTTTGAAGGTGGCAAGAGGTATTATAAGAGGAAAGGAGGAAAGAAGGAAGGGAAAAGGAAAAAGACATAAATTTGCATATAGGTATACATAAGATAGTTAAAATGACTACACTACTAAATGCATTAGTTATTGAAAAAGAACAGTTAATACTCATATGATTAGATCAATTTTACATGTCTTTATCTGTTAATCTAAACAACCCCTTTGAAGGTAATGATATGCAATATTACAACCACTGTCAAATTTCAATCATCTCACTTTGTAAACCTATAATGTTATTGTATTGGATTTGTTTTGTTGCTTGTTTGTCTCTTTTGCTTTTTGTTTTTCTTTTCTGTGTCCATTTTCTCTTAAATAAAATAAATAATAATAATTCTGAAGCCAGACGTGGTGGCGCATGCCTTTAATCCCAGCACTCGGGAGGCTGAGGTAGGAGGAGCATTGTTAGTTCAAGGCCGGCCTGAGCTACATAGTGCAACCTTGCCTCAAAAATCTAGGGCCAGGAGTTTGGCTTAGTGGCTTCAGAACCTGTCTGGCAGGCTTGAAGTTGTGAGTTTGATCCCCACTGCCACACACACACACACACACACACACAAATAGAAAGAAAGAAACTTTAGATCCTACCTGGGAATTTCTAGCCTGCTCCTCTAACAACTTGCCATAAGAATTTCTGACCCGCTGAACCAGGCTGTGCAGCTGCTTAAGCAATCTCTTGAAAAAAGCAGTGTACACACACACACACACACACACACACACAGAATCCTCAAGTGAGTTTTTGCTTGTATTTTGGTAAAGTCTCAAGAAAAATATATTAACATGTCTGATGCTGATTCTGAATGACTGAAACATGATCACATAACCTTCATATTCCAAGGAATAAGTCCTCCACGTCTGTCTACCTCCAAATTACATCCACATCACATTTTTCCTTCTCCTATGAATTTCCCGCATCTGAAATAATTATTTACTCTCACACTATTGTTTATGACATATTTAAACTTTAGTTTTATTGTGCGAATGTTATTTCTCTAACATTTGGATAACTTTAATTTATGTGTAAAATAAACAATCCCAAGTTGCAATGCTTTTGAAGGCTTTGTTGTAGATTGGGCTTTTAGAAAAAAAAACAAAGTGAGAAAAAATAACAATCCACTTCATGAATTTCTTTTTCTTACTCTCATTTCTTTTATGGAAGCATTTTCCTCCATTTCTCGTTTAACCCTGTAACATGCACTGCCCTACATTAATATTTTTCCTGATTTTCAATATTCTATGGAACAAGCAAATATTTTTTTAAAATATTTTATAACTTTTAGTATTACCTTTTTACATAATAAATATAAAATGTTCATTGAAATATTATATAACCATATAACAAAACATGAGGAGCAATAGATATGTGCCAATTCAATGCCAACACACAGACACACACCTCCACACATCCGTTTCAATTATATCATATACAAGAATGTATAATTTTATATCCTATTTTTTTACTTAGTTATTTTATAAGCCTTTGTCCTATATTATTCTAAGTTATTTCTATGAAATCTTTAATGGTGGACTACATTACCCTCTGACAAATCTAACCTCATTGTATTATATTGTATTTGCACACACAGTTTTTCTACATTTTTGATAACTCCTCTGTCTAAATTTCTAGACAAAATTGTGACTAACTAGAATAAATATATTTATGGTTTAAAAAATTATAGCAATTTTCAAAAGGTATATGACTTTATAATTCCATCAAAAATACATCATTTTGCTTGTCTAACTCTTATAGCAATTGAATTTGAGAAACTTTTGTTACATTTATAAGACTTTTCTTTAAATGTGACACAACAGGGTTGTAAATTTTTCACAGTTATTATTTTTATTTCTTCTATCAGTTACTTATATACTTTCTTTTAACTTTTTATTAGCTTTAACTTCTTTCAATCTGTGCCATGATTATGAGCTTTTCTCATATTAGGAAAATTTATTTTTAACTAATTATTATAATTACCCTGTCACAATTCATTCTCTGATCCTTCCATATTCCATTAATCTGTAATACTATCTACATTATACATTAAATTCTTAAGTATTCCTTGCTTATGCTGTTTCATTTACCTACCAATTGCAGCATTAATATTTTAATGATTATAGATTTATGAATATTATCATATCTTATAACGTGTTCCAGTTATTGCTTTTTTAAATAACTATGCTGTTAAATTTTTTAAAGAATATTAATATACACTTATTGAAACAATCCTGTTGGTGTTTAGTAATCAATTTTCCTAATTTTAAAGTGCTGTCTTTTCATCACTGATTTTTTTTACTTGTAAATAAAAGGTAATATTTGGAACTTTTAGCAAAAAGAAAAGATGATAAATTTTTCACACAGTTGTTAAATATTTTAAATATATGAGTAATTATAATTTTCAGCAACATCACTCTAAATAATGATTGCCAGTATCTAAAAGTTTCATCTGTGTGTGAGATCTTTCTTGTTCATTTTGGGGTGAGGAATTTTCTAAGGAATTCCCAAGACTACTGTATATCCCTAATGATAAAGGGCTGGCTAGAAATGAAACAGCATTTTGGGAATCTATTCCAGTTCTACTTTATTTAGAGAGCAGAAGGAAATCAACCCCTTCAAGTAGTCTACTGAGATTTATGATGATGATTAAAGCACTGACTCATGATAAATCATTTCAGGATTATGAGAAAAATAGATAATTGAATAGGGTTTAAAATTCTGCTTTACTTTCTTTCACTTTATTGAATGGAAATGTATTAACATACCTTTTTTTTTTTTTTTTTTTTTTTGAGACAGGATCTCTCTGTGTAGTTCAGGCTGTTCCTGAAATGACTATGTACACTGCATAGTCTGGGCTGGCCTTAAACTCGCAGCAGTCCTCCTTCCTCAGCCTCTAGAGTACTGGTATTACAGGTGTGCACCACACATGGCCTAATATACATTTCCAAAAGAAAGTTAATTTTTTTAACTTTTCCTTGATGCAGAATAGTGTTAGGACAATTTCTGTAATTTGAAGTGTCTTGTTCAAGTGGTGTATTTTATCACAAGATTCAGGATCTTGAGTATTTTTAACATTTCTCTTTATGGTTGAAAGCTCATTTAAATTTAAGTATGAATGTAGGAAACTTTTATGAAATGGTTCAAGAGGCTGAGAATTTTCCAATATTTTGTGACAGGACCACTCTGTGGGGCGCTGTCCTTGGCTGAGCCCCTCCCCGTTTCCTTCCCCACCTCACCCTCCTTGACCCTTCATAACCCCTCATTTTGTCCAGCATTCTAAACTTGAAGAGAGCACGGTCTGCGGGTGTCACAGTGCTTACTGCTGCTGGGCTGGCAGGGTGGCGCCTGCCTGCGATCCTGCCTGCTTTGGAGGCTGAGACACAAGGATTGAAAGTAGGCAGAAGTGTCTGGGCAACTTTGTGAAATTGTCTCAAAATAAAGATAACAAAAGACTGAGAATTTCACCTGGTGGTACAAAACTTCGAGGTTTGATCCCTAGAACCACCAGGAGAAAAAAAAAAAAAAAAAAAAGAGATATCAACTGCTAAATCTTTCTTTAGCGGAGCACAGAACTTCTGATGACCTTTGCAAAGGCCTTCCTTAGTTTTTGCTTCTATAAATGTGTCTGGCTAAAAAGAACTGTACAGTAGCGATTCCCAAGAGGCCAAGGTCCACTGAAAGCTTCCATGAGACAGCGGGGACACAGCCCTGGGTAATGAAGAGCCCCCTCAGCAGGTAGCCTTCGTGCCCCACCACTCCTCTGCCTTCCCATAAAAGAACTTGCTCCCCGGGTTACCCCAGGATGGAGGCAGAGTTGAGCCTGTCCATTTTCTAACATCCAGGCCCTATAATAAACCTACCTCTTTCTACCTACTTTTTTTGTCCCAAATGGTAGCTTGTGTTTGAGTGGCAGAAAGCCAGGACTTGTTTAAACAACAATTTGAGGATTTTGCTGATTCACTGTAGAGAGAAATTGATAGCATATTATTGAACAAACCTATAAAAGGCAAATGCAACCAACTTTTGAATCAGTGATTGTTTTCATTAGATTTCAGCATGTAACTTTCAGGTTTATTTATTTAAATAATTGCTGAATATCTGTAGTTTACCTGAATATCAATATCTATACTTGTTTGGAATAATTCAAGCAAGAAAGCAAGGCAAATTATATATGTATACTGTAGCTTTTGAAAATTCTTTTAAAAATGTATGAAAGGTTGATCAAAACACTGCCTTAATATCATTTTGACTGAATGTATTTTTTCAGTGTTCCTTTATGTAAGCTTAATGAAGCAGTGTGTTTTAATGTTGGGATGGCTGTTTTACACTAAGAGTTTGCTTCTTGTATTTTAGCAGCTTTATTTGTGTCTGAACTCATATACCCTAGTAAGGACTGAGACAGAGATTGATGTGCACAAGATTTGCTGGGGAAACAAGTGATAAGAAATCTTGTATAAGAGTATGGAATACAGTATGGGAGAGGCAAAGGCAGTGAACGATTGAACCATGGTAAGTTGCAAACATGACTCTGTCAAAATCACAGAAAATTTCGTTGAGGGTGGCCTGTCTTTGTCTTCTTCAATGCAGGCACTCAGGAGGTAGTCTATGGAAAAAACTGGAGAAAGAAGGAAAGACCCACCTTGGAGCCAGCTTCCTGCCACTAGATCTACCTTCTGTGTGTAACGTTAACCTGGATTGTTGTAGTCAGGGGTTACATGGAGAACGACTACATATAGGACACAGGGTTTGTAATACTGTTTTATAATAACCACCCAAAGTTAAAAACACTAAGACCCAGGATAGCCAAGGGCCTGGATCCCACAGCAATATCATGCAAGAGTCCCACTAGAGACCCAAATGCATGACAATGCCTCCCACAGTACCAACTGGGAATCTAAGAACCCCCAGTAAGGGCTCACGCCAGTTTATTTACCGTTCTGTGCTGGGAAGGCCACAGGTCAGTGGTGGAACTAGAAAGTCTATGCCAGCAGGGTGAAGGAGCTGTGCAGTAGGTTGAGGATTCTACGTAGGAGCCGAGAAGTCATGCTCAAAAGAAGAAGCGGGGCTGCCCTGAAGAGTACCACAGCCATCCCCAACGGCGACGAGGTCCCGCGCTCCTCCGACGATGGAGTACAGTTGGGCACAGGTCAGGAAGCCCAGCGTGACAAGCTTCTCCAGTACACAGCCTCCCCTCCGGAGCCAGGAAGCGATGCACAATGTGAGGAGCAGAGCTCCCGCAACGTGAACCACAGCCACTCTCACCGACGAGGTCCCGAGCTCCTCCGACGATAATGGCCGAATCCATATTGGAGAAGCCAGCGTGACAAGCACCTCCAGGAGAACCAGCGGCTCCAACAGCAACTCTTGGAAGAACCCACAATGCCTCCTTCTTCTTCTCCACGTCCCTATTTATGCTGGCAACTTTCTTCAGGTGGAGCATCTTTACTCAACACCAGCTGAATTAATTCAACTGGCGCTAAGTTGACCACCAGTTTGTAATCCATAACACCGGATCTAACTACAATGGGAAAAGGTAATCAGGTAACCGCAGGCTACTTTTGATGGTCAAAATCTTAGGATGGGTACTCACATATAACTGACTTAAAAAACAACAGCAGCCACAATGAACACACAACATGAAGTATATCATCACCTAAAATAATGAATTATAATATGCTACTTATCAACTTTTAACAAAAACAGTGGGTCTAACTTTAAAATATCTGTAAATTATTTTACTTATCTTTAGCGCTTATTCTAATTTACTAAATTATTCTACTTATTATTTTGCACACTTTCTAAACTGCAATACAAAGTGTAATTATAAAGTTTAAAAGTTAAAATATAAAGTATAAATAGTGCAAAGCAGTGCTGATGTTTTTGAGTAGTCGAGTAGTTGGTAGAGAAGATGACTGATGGTTCAATTAACTGCAATGTATTGTCCTACGAGTTATATGTGTCTTTAAATCAGAGTGCTTGAATATGCTAAAGTAGAAGAAGTATTATCTATTTTACAGGATTCAGAAGGTTTTGCAAGTGGTTTACATTTTCTTTAATTCTTAAAAAATGCACAGAATTTTGAGAGGCAGAATAAAGCACATTCAGGGAAATTGAAATGTCAAGGTCCGTGGCCTTTTATGGGAAACATGATTATCCCAAGATGATAAATATGTCAAAAAACAGGGTGCTACATCTTTAGATTGTTTAGTTCCTCAGAGGTCAAACTGACTCTGTACTCACACTTGGGAAGTACAAATGCAAGACTGTTTCCTGACAGCACTGGAAACATTTCTGTCCTCTTCCCTTCAGCAGACTTCGTAGGCAGCAGCCAGTGCTCCCCATCTTTCCAACTCCAAGTACATTCCAAATCCAACCACGGCTACCACTGACTCTTTCGCTGTGGCCGGATCTTCTGTCATCCACAGCGGGCCAGTAGCCTCCTGTAGCGCTCCCACCTCCCCACCTCTGCTCATCAGAAGCAGGCAAAGCTGTCCTTAAAAACCTTAAAGCAGATGCTTTCCCTACTCATACGGAATGCTTCCACTGACATGAAAACAACAACAAAAATTCAAAACCTTGGTCATGATCTGCAGGATCTGATGGGATGTATTTCTTGTCTTCATTCCAGGCCTTCTCTCTCAGAATTATTACCGCTTTTGCAGTTGTTGTTTCTTTTCTGTAGTACTGGGGACTAAACCCACGGCCTTGCACATACTATGCCAGCGATCTCACACTGAGCTACATCTTCAGGCCTTTCTGAGATAGCTTATAAGTTGCCCAAGGCAGACTTGAACTTGTGATCTTCCTGCCTCAGCTTCCTGAATAGCTGTAATTACAAGTATAAATCGCCATGCCTGGCTGAAAATAATTTTCCTATTTACTAATATTTTCCCTTGGCTGATAAATTTTTTGATATCCAACAAGGCGATTAGGGTTTTCTGAGCCATGATGGCCATGTGGCTGCTAATGTCTCATCATTTTTATTTTTTCTGAATTACCACTTAGAAAAATCTTTGATAAATAGACCTCTAAAATGTGTTTCTTCAAATTAGTCTCAATGAAATTATTTTGCATGATATTTTTGTCCTGCTTATTTGCTTAAATATTTATTGGCTGTCTTTTTCAAGAAAACTGAAAATGTCTCGAAAAGAGATGTTGACTCATTTTTCATTGCACAAACAACACTGAGAGTTGCAGTGGTGATTTGTTATGTGGAAGTCACAGACTATTCACAAATGTTAGTAATACTCACTGTAAAATAGCTGTCCAATTGGGATATTTCATGGAGCTTTAGAAGCTGGAAACATAATTTGGGTGATTCTTTTGATAAATATCCAGTTTTCTGGAGGTTATCTTTACAAGCCAATATTTCATAATCATAAGAATGATATAAAACTAATTTCAAAAAGAGCACACTGTTTTCAAAGTCTTCTAGAAAAATTTAGCAATTATTAACTTTAGAGAGAAAAAGGTAAACAATAAGATAAACTGATTAAAGAAGAACTATGAAAAATATTTTAGAGGAAGGAAATGACCAGGAGTCCTAAAAGGATTAACTATGAGTAAAAATATGCTAATTGTGTAAGAATGGCTGTAGCAGAGCAATATCACTCAGTTTAAATAAACATGAGAAAGGCAAGTAGTAGAACAAATATTAACCATTCCCATTCAAGCACCAAATAAACTGTGCTCTGATTTGATAGAGCTCTAGTCAGGTGAAGTCCAAAATTTTATGCAATGAATCTTTTAGATGATTTGTGTTTTTTTTCCTTCATAACAATTTTATGATGAACACTCATTTACTTTATCTAGAACCTGTGCTCACAAAGCAAAATTTGAATCATCTTCCTTCCATATTCGACGACTGAGAAGCAATGAATGGGCTGCTTACATGAATTTCACTATTCCAGGGCAGTCATACACCTCATTTTAAACAGTATATTGGCATCTAAATTATATTCTCATTTAATGTAAATCACATGTCACCACAGAATCAGGTTTCTTAGTTAGAAGGTAAGATCCAGAACTGTAGTGAATTCATCACGTTAATGGGTGATACTCACTGAGGCTTTGGGAAGACACTCAGAGGGTCTTTGCCCTGGGACACACAGAACACTGACTTTTGCAGAGTGTACCACATTATTTTCTTATTTGACTCTTACAGTATCTTCACTAATAAAATAAAAATTATGCCTTCTTTTGGATTGTAGAAAAAAAGGATGCACTGTAACTTAAAATTTGAGCACATTTCTGTAATTCTCATAGTTTATAATACACAGTAAGAGCTTTACTTATGCAGATAAATTATTTATTAATTCATTGAACAAATATAGTTGCATTTACTTTTTAATGCAAGACATGTTTCCTGCCATCAGAGACTTTCAGTTGTATCAGTGGGTATTTAATTATACAAGTACAATTTTAATGAAAATTTTGATATATAACTTCTACAAAAGAAGTACTGAAGAGATTAGAATATTTTAGGCTTCATAAATTGCAATTTAAGACTGGAAAGGGCTTAGCACATGAGAAAAACAAGGCCAAAGTGTGAAGAGTGTGGCTTTTTTGGGTAAAGAAAGAGTGACTGTGTATTGCAAAATTTATGAACATGTGAAAATACAAGAATACTAATGCTTTGAATTTTATGATTTCTCCTTTCTTAATGTATATAGCATTGAAAGTTGTATTCTATAGAATCCGTGCACAGCTTATCGCATGTGATTTTAAAAAAAACAGCTTTGCAAATGTGCTAATGATTGTGATATAGGAAACTACTCTGGGCTACCCAGATGGATTCAATGTTATTACAAGAGTTTTTGTAAGAAAGAGGCAGGAAGGTCAAGCTTAGTGAGAAAAATAGGAGGAAAAGAAGCAGAATTTAGATTAATACCTTTGGAAAACATAAGTACAGGTCACAACAAGTGGTGTAGGCAATTTCTAGAATTTTCAAAAGACAAATAAATGTGTGTTCTAAAAGCATCTACAAGGAACCAGCCTCACAAATACCTTAGTGACTACCTTTATGCTAATTTGTTATACTAGTGATGGAAAACTAATACAAATGCCATATGGTTTGATACATGGACAGTATTAGTAAAGGTGGAATGATTTGTTTTATTTGATATCATTAACCCAAATCGGACTGGTAACTTTCTGGGGAATGGGGCTATGTTTCTGACTTCCTTTGCTACAAGGTTTGTATATAACATATTGCATAATTTGTTCAACTATCATTATGGCACAACAATTTGAAAATTAACATTAGAAGCTTAAAATATATTCAAGTTATAGATCTGCTTCAAAACTGATAGTTAAGTTTTGTTCTTTTTATTACTGCTCTTTCATTAATTATATGAACTCTGCAGAACTTCAGATTAAGAATAGAGAGTCGAAATTTCTTTCTTTCTTTTGGGAATCTAGTGGGAAATATCTTTTGGTCAGAGAAAATTTTACAACTATCAAGGCATTCCCAAATTCATACTCCTGTTTTACTGAGAATACTTGTTTTTAGAATCTGACCAAATTTATTTAAATTAAGTTTAATTTCTTAATTTGTTCCTTGAAACCATCTGTATATTATTTAAAATAAATGAATCCTCTTGCTTAAATTATTTATCTATGGAGTATAATAAGTTTTGTGTCATAAGTCTAAGATGACTGTTACAAAAGACCTTGTGTGTGAAACACGCTGACCATGGGTCTGCCACGTGGATGCCGTTGGGGAAACACTGCTATTCTTCCATTCTTCTCATCATCTCGAATTTCTCATCAAATCTCTTCACCTGTGTGACCTGTTTATTAGGCGATCTTTCCAGACTGACCCTACATGGGAGTTGAACCTGAGATTTTTTTTTTTTTTTGAGTACCAGACAATAGAGACCAAGTCAAAAGATATATACAATCAAATGCCAATATCTCAATATCCCAGTCTGGGCTGCACAAATGGGAGTTTAGAGGATGCACTGCGATGTGTTGCTGAGTTTTACGCTATGGACAGGCTGGTGATCCCTCCAGAGTCATAAATCCTGCCTTGTTCCATTCTGCAGTCAGGGCTGCCTTGCACTGCAACAGCATGAGACGGAAACTTTAAATGTCAGCGTCACCTCTTGCTTCTCTGACAAGTATCTAAAATGAATCAAGTTTCAGAGTGATGAGGCCTCAACCAGATTAATGTGCCTGACACAAGGTTGGTACCAAATAAATATTATATGAGACATAGAATAAAGGGCTGAGCACATGAAGCAGTGTTTTCTAGTTGGCACCACTTTTGTGAAAATTCGACAGGCATAGGAGAATATTTTATTTTATTTTTTTAATCTCTCTCTCTCTCTCTCTCTGGCTATGTGGCTGTGTATTTGTGATTTCGTCACTTTCTTTAGTTCAGAAATGAACAAATCAGGCTTTCAATTTACATTCCAATTCCTTATCTATTTCCATAAAGGTTGAGAAGAAATGCTTTTTATCCGAATTTTAAAGGGGCTTTGGTAAAGGTGCATCTTGACAGTGCTGAGCAGTGTTAGACCAGGAGGAGGAGGACAGAGTTGTAACAGGGTTGGTATTTCCACCTGAACCAACATGGCAGAGAGATGCCTGTGAGGCTGTCTGAACCCAAGTCTGACTTGAGACACATTCCCAACATTTTTATTGAAATCCTCCCTGGAGCCTCTCACCGCTGCTGTAAAGGAGACACGATGAGGTTTAGAGGCTTCTGGGGCTGTGTCGCCCTCAGTGAAGTGCTTCAACTCCAATTGCTGTAATAAGGATTATAGCTGAGTATCATTGCACCATCCTAATGCAAACTACTTCTCCAAAACAACTATAATTATAGTTTATGGCAAATATAAGTTTCCCATGTTGGAGACCCTTGGATTTTTCTTCCACAGAATTCCATGACAAAAACTGCTGATTGAAAGGTAATAATACCATTATTTTAAACCAGCTGACTTCCATTTCAGGCTTTGTCGTTACCTGATCATTATTTGTCTTCGTAACCAGTAGCCATCGAGGGGTAGAAAGGCACCAAGCACACACAACTGCTAATACAGCATAAGCCAGCGTCCGAGGTTTATAGTGGGCAGTCAACCTGATTTATTAAACAAACTCTATTAATGTCACACCAGGGACAGAGTGATTATGGAACCCTTTACATTGTAAGGATTTATAATTGTCATTTATTCTTAAGAAAAGAGCCACATATTTATAAAATAATCACAAGACTTTGACATGCTGGGCTGTGTAAAACTGATAATGAGTAGAAAATTAAGACTGTCAGCAGTATGTTTTGCAAAACGCCATACAAGCCATTTGAATCCAAAACAATAATAAAACTATCTTTTTTTTTCCAGAAGGAAGCTGCTATGTAAATGCCTGGAAAATATTCCAAGAAGCAGTGTAAAAGTATTAAAAGGTTTTTAAACTTGAGGTTTATTGTGAGTGCCTAAAATAAACCATTTAAGACAAAAATATTACTAATTAATTTTTAATGCAGAATACAATAACAATGCATGTTAAAAATGAAAAATGAAATGTTTTGTTTATAGCTGATCGTATTCTTTTCTAATGAAGAAATTAAATGAAGTATACTGGGCAATAATATGTATAGTACTTGAATAAAATTACTATAACTATGTACACATACATATTTATATATTTATGAGCAATTTTTTCCCACAGAATTATTGGAAAACATGGTAAGGGAAATTACTAAAATTTTCCTTATTATGCTTTTAAGTTTTGAGTTTTACTCTTTTCAGTTTGTTGTAAACTTAGAATATTCATAAGGAAAATCAAGTTCTTTGTCATTTTATAGCACAAGAAATCTTTTGCATGCTCTATTTTGGAGATGTGCATTTACCTTACAATCTCCAAGCCACTCGGTTTGTTCTGTGGCCACGGTCAGGCTAAGCATATTTATCCTGTCCTACTAATAATGTTGATTATTTCAGAAGAAAATAAATTACTCAAAAGTGACCACAAAGACTCCTAATCTAGATAGTTGGATGTGTAATTCAGAGGTATGACTCTCTCTCTGATGCTATGAAAGACTAAATGTTTTACCTGAAAAAATATCATCATTTCTCCCCTTATTATCACTTCTTAAAGTTGGACTTAGCCAGCTTTGAACTTCAGCTTAAGACATCTTTTTATTTGTTTCTTTTTGAGAGGGAGCCCAGCTCTGTTGCCTAGGCTGGCCTCGAACTTGAGATCCATCTTGGCTGTCTGAGCAGCTGGGAATATAGATTGGGCTACCAGTTGGCTATAGCCTTAGACACTTTATGCAGTCCCATTTTATGCGTCCTCAATGTCCATTAAGGGAGCCGAGTTGCTGAACTGAACCGGAACCCACTGGATCACCAGGCCCTGGGCCGGCATCTCACCAACTGTATAACGGATTTCTAAGTGTTCATTGCTGTCTTACTGAGGTCTTTCGTTGATAATTGTGATTTGAATATTTTTCCCTAAAAACTCATGTTGGAAATTTAGTCCCCAAATTCCTACATTCATGGCACTTGGAGGTGCGACCTTTGGGAAATGACTGGATCGGGAGGACTCTTTCCTCGTGAATGGGTGCGTTGTTGGAATAGTGGGTTATGGATGGAGTGGATTCCCTGCAGAAGCACGCATTCCGCAGCAGGCTTGCCGTGCGCCCCACCCCGCGATGTTCGGTATGGCTTCAGGATCCTGCACGGTGCCCACCAACGTGGGGACCCTCGCTGGATGCAGACCCTGACCTTAGTCCTCTCAACTTCCGCAACTGTGCGTGAATTAACTTTTCAAAATAAGTTATCACGTTCAAGTATTGTTTTAAGAGAAGAAAAAACAAACTGAAACAGTGATTTGCTAACGAAAGCTGACTGATGTAGCATGAAGTGTGAGGGCGGTAACGAACAACCCAGGTGGAAAACCCGAGGGCAGATTTGGATGCACGATCAAAACTGAGCAGGAGACAAATGCAGGCAAGGTGCGTGGAGATTAATGAACGGGATAACTGCGAAGTCTTTGCCTTGGGCACTCAAAAGGGACGTTTCAGCTTAGTGAAACGGTAGAGGAAGGTGAAGCGTGGTATTTCACAGTGATGCACCATAAAATGGCATTTCAATCGACGATGGCCCACTCGTGTGATTCAGCCACATGATAATTGGTCATACAATGCTGCTGCAGACATCTTAATCTGTATAATTAGTCTATGGTGGTTCTACAACTAAATAACTCACTGATATATTTTTAGGTATACCTCTCATTAGGCAATTCGTAACTGCATAAATATGAGTTTGGCATCTAAGTCTTACAGGAAATATAAATTCTTCCATTTAGGGATGTGTAGATGACATTGAAATCCTAAGACTAGAAGATATTGTCAGAGGAGTGATTGTAAGATAGAGAGTAGAAAGGAAATCAAGGTCTTTAACTTTAACAGTTTCTCGGTGGGGAAAGGGGAAAAAAAAATCAAAGGAGTAAGGATGAAGGAGGAAGAAAGTCAGGAGAGACTGGTTTCCTGGAAGCCAAAAGAAATGTATATATCAAGTAGATGAAATAGCTTTTTCAAATATGGTTAAGGTAGGCAAATAATTGGAAATTGACCTTAGATTTACCATCATGGAGAACTTTATATTTGTTTCCTATAATTGAGGAATAAAAACAAAGTTTAAGATTGCATATGACAATCATTCTAATGGTATTACCAATTAATGTCATGAAAATACATAAATGCTAAATGTCTAGATAGGGTGATTATTATTAAAACGTTTTGAGTGACAATGATGCAGGTTAAAATACCTCATTAATCTCAAACATGTCTGTGCTGAACTTTTATTTTCAAAATGCATGAACATTTGCATGAAAACACATATGGTCACTTAAGGGGTTGGTATCAATAATTTCTGTAAAAAAACTAGAATTTAAAAATTTGAGATTTAGTGTACTAATGGTACAAAATAATGAGATTTCTGATCATCTGACTGTGCTATAATTTCTCACTCTGTTTAATTTTGAGAACTACAATATTAATTACATTTCTCAAGTCACTTTGCTAATAATATCTGTGACTATTTCATTTCTCAATTTAGCCTGAGTGTGTTTTTTGCATTAAAATTAATTTTTATCCAAAACTTATCACATTTGTTTGGTTTTATTGTGGCTATGAACAAAAATATGTAGTCAAAATGCTTGATTTTTAATTTTTGCTCATGTCTGTAAAGGTCTATAAATTATAATGATAATAAATAATACTTATTTATGCAATGATTATATTATTAAACTAATTCATTTTAAGTTATTAACATTTTTATGACCTGTTTCAATAACTCAAACTGTATCGCTACAAATTTTATTGATTTTATGATTGATATGAGGCGTTACAATAGTAGAGATACAAAGACACGCAAAAAAAGAAAACTCTGATCAAGAAATTCAAAACTTAATACCAAAACAGCTATGAAAACTAATTCCACATGAGAAATACAGTAGCAGACTTGGTTGCAAAAAAAAATGTTATTACACTCTGATTTAAATAACAAGAAAATCTCTTTGATATGCCTGCAATCCCAAAATGTTGGGAGGTTGTGGCAGAAGAATAGCAAGGTCAAACCCTGCCTAGGCAACTTACCAGTACAAAGGGAAGTATAAATTCTTCTATGTTCTAATTTCTCTTAGCTATTGTGTACACAGAATAAGTATGAAAAATAGAAAACAAATTGACATGCATTATTCACTTGCCATGTTAGAAAAGTATACTGAAAAGTACACTGAATATTTACTTTACTTGGCCAGGTAGTAATTTTGTTTCTTTTAGTCATAGATGATACATCCAATGATATACTGCTACCCCCTTCAAAAGTACTCAGAATGCACCACACATTTTCATAGCAGTTTTACATATATTTAATGCATAATCAATATTTCGTAAGTTGAATATTTATATGTTGAATAGCACAACTAGTATATATTTATGTATTCTATGTCTTATATTACATTGTTAAATATTACATAACACCCGGCCTCTAGAGCTATGGAAAAGTAACTTCTGTTGTTCATTCACCCAGGTTCTACAGTTCTGTTATGACAACCATAGAAAACCAATATATGAGTTTGTTTGATAGGGATCCCATTGATTTCTGGGGTCAGATAATTCATTTTTAGGTGAAACTGTTTGTTCATTATAGAATGTTTACCAGGATTCCTGGTCTGTATATATTAGATGCCAACAGCAATCTCTCAGTTATGACGATCAAAAATATCACTAAGTTTGCAAATGGAGCTCAGCATTAGAGTCCTTGCCTAGCATGTGCAGGGTCCTGATGTTGACCACAGAAACACAAACTATAGATAGATAAGATACAGACACAGATGGATACAGATACAGATATACAGATGATATAGATCTAGATATAGATACAGATGATATAGATATAGATGTAGGTGTGAGTGTAGATAGATGGACATAGATGGATGTAGGTATAGATATAGGTATAGATATAGGTATAGCTATAGATAGAGCTACCGATGACAAAGGTATGACTAAATGTTCTTGACTTCTAAAATTTCCCCGTTCGAAAACCATTGCCTTACACTAAAATAGCACACGGGATCTCAGAGAGTTTTAATACTTCTCATCCTCTAAGGTCCTAAAA
The DNA here is from genome assembly GCA_004363535.1 of Dasyprocta punctata. Taxonomy (NCBI): domain Eukaryota; kingdom Metazoa; phylum Chordata; class Mammalia; order Rodentia; family Dasyproctidae; genus Dasyprocta; species Dasyprocta punctata. The sequence goes on from RJWM01019261.1 coordinate 30,624, forward strand.
AATTTCAGCCTTAATCTAGGAAGACAACCCTGCTTCCCATGTCACATTCTTTTCAAGGGAACCTATTACTGTCGGAAGGGTTACAGGTGGAGGAGAAAGTGCAGCCGCCCGCGGGCGCCAGGCGCGAGTGAGCAGGTGTGACGCAGCCCACCTGGGTAACCTCTGCTGCCTTACGGGGCGCTGCTCTCCGCGCAGTGCTGCGGAGGACTCACGCGGCCAGCAGTGGTGGCTCCGAGTCTGAGAATCACTCACTGACGAATCACGGGAAGGTCATCCTCCCACACAAATCCCACCATTGAGGGCCTTTGATTTCTAGATATTCCTAATATTAGGAAGGGTGAGGGAAAGTTTCAAAACGTCAGTTTTGCAATTTTACAGTAATTAAACTACAAAAGGAAAAGATGAAGAAAGGAACCACCATTATAGTGCTTGCTTTTTCAATTAGTCATTTGAGTATCATATTTTCCTCTAATTACTGACTTGTTTTTCTGTCTGTCTAACTAGATGGAGCCCTTTGCTATACAAATGTTTTCTATGTCCATGTTTCCTTTTTCTTTCTTTCTTTCTTCCTTTCTTCCTTTTTCTTTTTTCTTTTTGGTACCGGGATTCAAACTCAGGACTTCGCACTTACCAGCAGGCATGGCGCCACTGAGTTACATCCCTGGCCCTATATCTGTGTTTTCATACCCTTAGTACATCATGAAATATTCTAAAGTTATTTAAGATATTCTGACTGATTAAAGACATGAAGAACTGGACCAGGTGTCAGACTCACTGGCACAGTATCTACCTGGCAAGTATCAGGTCATGAGTTCAATTCCTAGTGCCAAAATAAAAAATAAATAACATTAAAAAGTGAAGAACTACCCCCAAAATATCATATGAAGACATAAGGAAACTATGAGCATAAAAGTCTACAAAATGAGAATTTATCTGTGCTTTGAATAGGATACAAGTTATTGAGCATCTAATCCAATGGTAAAAGTGCCTAAACAGTGTGGAAAAATAAATCTGAATATACCCACACTGTGAGGTTTAATCTCATCTGTCAGTGCTTCTGCACCATCCCCGATGAGCTACAGTCCCAGGAGATCAGGACTGAAAGAGGCTTGGCAGGGCAGGAATGAAGACAGCTCACCAATGGCTTTATCCTGGGGCAGCATGGCTCGCTTTTCTGGCATTTCAATGATAATTTGTTAGAAAAGTCTAGTATTCAGACAACTGCAATGATTTTAATTATGTTTGGCCTGTAGCACATAGCTGCCCAGGAAATGGGACTTCTTAAATTCCCCAACGAGTGTTTTCTGAAAGCTGCACTCAAAAAATAAATAAATAAATAAATAAATAAATAAATAAATAAAAATAAATACCTAAAGTTTCAAAAGAGTACTTCATACAATGCAACAATAAAATACTCAGAACAGAACATGTTTTGGATAATTTAGAGCAAAGTAAAAAGTATTTGTTGTCAACTATGAGAGGTAACAAAGGGGTAAGTTTACATAAAAGGTAGATATTTCTCAGAAGCCTCTCCTAGAACAATTTTGTAGTTTTAAACATTTTTGTTTCATTAATATCATGTTATTTGACAAAGGGGAGTCTTGAGAATGCAAATTTGCATTTTAAAATAAGTTTTTCAGGTTCTGGTGATTTGAGGATCACTATACCAAGATTCAACCAGAATCAAAAGTAAATACCATCATATCTAATCTCTAATAATGTCCCACTGAAGAAAATGTCTCATTTATTTGTCTCAGAGTGGGAGTAATTTAGCTCAAAGGCAAAGAATTCAAAAGTTGGCAATAATGTTTCACCTTATATTCCTATGATTAAAAAAACATGAAAATTAGAGATGTTAGAGAATCAATTTCAGAATTCCATTAACACTGGGGTGTACTACCTCAAAAGTATGAAATGATACTTACAGACCTAATTGCTAAATTATTAAAGACAACAAAATATGAAGGAAAGGAATAACAGTGAAAATTAATAAATAATCATAATTATCTAGTGGTGTTCTCTTGTTTTTTAAGGGCCCCTTAAAAGAAAGCTTCAGTTTGTGAAAATGTAGTATTATTTTAAAGGCATAAGCTCAAAGGAAGAGAAGTTTTCAATATGAATAAAAGGGAATTAACTTTTTTAATATTTCATTTTGTTTTGTATTACTGGATATTAAACTCAGGGTCTTACACCTGCTAGTAAAGCACCCTACAACTGAGCTATATCCCCAGTCCTGAGAATTATCTTTATTCATTTTGTATAATGCTTTATTTTATTTTGATATACACCATTGTGATAGCTAAAATTTATGAAGAAAGCCTATTATGAACATTAGAGCACTATAGCTATTGTTTTTATTTCAGTGTGATGAATTTCAGAAGGCTTGGCGTATATTTCTTTCATTATTGTATTTGAATGACAAATAAGAATTGTACATATTTATGAGGCAAATGTGATATTTGGATTCATATACACAATGCACAGTGATCAGTGTAATTACCATATTCATCACCTTAAACTTCAACATTTCTTTACAGGGAGGACATTCAAATTCCTCTCTTCTGACATATGTGATTTATTGTGTTAATTATTACATTTTTCCTCTAAGGAATAAGATCTCTGAGTCCCTCTAAAGTGAGAATGATATACACTAATTTTGCTGAATTAAGTTCCATGATGCTTTGAAATCATTTAGTTTAACAACAGAAAGCAACAAATTATTCATATTTACACGAGCAAATAAGAATATATTAATAAAAACTTCACCCTTCAATTAGTAACTTTTTTTTATTTTGGATAAAGTGTATTACCTCGAAACTCAATCATGGGTTGCCCTCCTGTCTTATCATTATAGTTTTAGTCATCAACATTATTATAAAAACATATAATTGAACATTTTTTTAAACATGTAAGCACATTTCATCTCCAAAAAAGTCTAACATGTCAATTTCCTAGTCTTACAATAATCTCTGTAGGCCAGAAGGTATGTAAGAAAAGATTATTGTAAAGATATCACCACAGCAAAGGAGCACAAATCTGTATTTGCAATCACTCTTGGTGAAAGTATCAGCAAATTTTCTTCCACCTTGACCTTTTTACTTACATCCTAGAGTAAGATAATTTTAATCAAAACCAATGTAGTTAACTTGCAATCAGTACAAACTTATCTGCTAGTCAGTTTGTAACATGAAAAGGCTTATTTTCATTGTTTTAAAAAAATTTTGGTTAATTTGCTTAAATTTAGTTTTATTTCAATTCAGTTTTAATTTTTTATTGTCTTCGACTGCCTACCTCCCCTCTCCCTCAGTTTCTTGGTTCTCTTTGCATTTGGAAAAGATCTATCTCTCTATGTCCTATTACTTATCTTTTATTTTGCTATTTGTATTTCAAATTTCTCATTTAAGAGAAACTATCTGATACTTAACTTGTTTGTCTGATTTATTTCACTTAACATTATGGTCTCAAGTTGAATTTATTTTCCTACAAACATTTATCTTTCTCTGACAAAGTAGTAATCCTTAATTTGTAAATATTGCACTTTCCTTATTCATTTAACTGCTCATGACTATAGAGGCCACTTCCAAGATTTAGTTCTTATGAATTGTATTGATGTAAACATCGGTTTGCATGCACCACTGTAGCATATGTTTAACACTTTTGAGATGGTGCCTAGAAGGGGAATACCTCACTATGCATTAAACTGAAGAGAAAATGGATCAGAAATCTAAATGTTAAAATATTAACAATTTGTTGGAAGATAAAATAAGTAAAACCCTTGAAGACTTAGGCATAGACAAGAATTTTCTGAACGGACACCCAACTGCACAAAAATAATAACATCAAGAATCAACCCATAGCGTTTATTTTGGCTGATAATTTTAAAGTTTTGGTCCACAGTTGGATGGTCCTGTTACTTCTGGGTCTCACTCAAAGCAGCACACAGCAGAGCAAAATTGTTACGGTTTGTGTCTAGATGTTCCAGCAAAACCTTACGTTGTCATGAGTTTTTCTGGAGTTGGCTTAATCTAAAATCTCTGATTGATTCCTAGTGCAATGCTGTGTGCTGAAGGGTGCTGGGATTAAGGTTGAGCGATTGCTGGATGAGTGCACTGACTGGATCTATATTGCCCTAGTCCTGATAGACTGGATACAATATAAGGGACAGAAAGAGGCTTGTCTTACCCTCTCCTGTAGCTTTAGATGTCTTCCACTGCCACGTATGGCTGCCCCTCTGCCATGCACCACTCTGCCTCGGAGCCAGTCAATTCTGGACTGAAATCTCTACGAACTCTAAGCTAAGCAGACCTTTCCTCCTTTAACTCTGGGTATCAAATATTTTGTCTCAGCAAGGAGAAAAATAAATAAAACCAAAACTAAGCACTTCTTGGTGAGTCAGAGAGGAAAACAAACAAAACAGCAACAAAGCAGCAACGAAACCAAACAAAACCTAAAGGAAGATGCTGGGGTCCCATGAGTCCTTTCAAGATAATGTTCCAGTGACACCAAGTGCTTGGGCTGCATCCCACCTCTTGAAAATTTCTACCCGAACAAACGGCACCATGTTGAGGACCTTAACTGTATTACCTGGGCCATTGGAAGATGCTTGAGACCACCTCATCTAAGACTGCAAAATGACTCACAGAATTGACAACTGGTTTTAGGGATGCAATGACAATGTTCTCTTGCCACTTTGGGGACATAGTATTGTGATTGTACTTTTCAAAGATTGTATTAATACACTGAAATCTATTATCATCATTATTATTGTTGTTTTACATGGTCTATCTCAGAGTGGTCAAATGTGAACACCAGTGTAACGCGCCACATTAGCAATGACTCCAGGCACATCCCTCTTCTCTTCTTTGTTTACACAGTGATTATGACAGTAAACAGATGGCAAAAATTGGAAAATAAATGGTATTGTTCCTTTATTAAATTTGCGGGAATGAGATCAGACTTTCAAGTCTATGAAACCCAAACCTCCTGTTTAGTGGTACATCATTTAAAGAAGTTACACATTTGCACATACCCCACATCTCTAGTTCTTCCCTACCTTTTAAGAGGAGGAATGTCATTCCTCAACTCTGACAACAGAATTAATTTTCTACTGCAATTGCTTCCAAATGGCAACAGTTGTCGGTAGCCTGAAACAGTTTCAAATGTGCTTTTAACGGCATGGCTGGTTAGCTTATGATTGTAAGCCTTCCAGTTTTAAAGTGATAGGCCCTTCACACAAAAAGAGTTGCTTTAAAATTCAGGTATTGAAAATAAAACAAGTAACATCAGTTCCAAAAAGATAGAAGATGTAATTAACTTTATTGTGAGTCAGTCAAATTTGGGCATAACCGTAGTGTATTTTACAAATTTTGCTAACTACTTGTCATTCAAAGAAAGGTCCTGAGTTGAAAGTCTTTCTCGTGAAATTATACATTTTTCAAGTTAGCATATGATTAAATCAAACTTCACTGAATGACTCTAACACTTTAGATACTATTAGTATACTGTGAAAACTATATTCTTGAAACTATATAGTTGGCCTTCTATGTTTAGCTATTTACTACAGAACAAAACTTTCAAATTCACCAATTCATTAGTCAAAAATCAGGAAAGAGACACTCTCTGTATACAACTTAACTTTCAGTACTGATTTTGGAATCCAAGTATTTTTCTGATGATATATTACTGCTTCTGTGTAACTGCTTGGTTTATACTGATACTCTTGCTTTTATGACACATGCTTTCTTTTTAAAGGCCAAAATTAGTTACAATAATAAATATAACACCTGATAACATAATTTCCACTGAAAAATAACTGGTATATTTTGTAAGATTGCTCGTGTGAAAGTACAATTAAATCTCTATTTTTCTCAAGGTTAAAGAAAACTGGAATAAATCTGCTAACAGCCATAGATCTTTAGATTTGATTTTCCTTGTATTTATGTCTAGAGTACCAATTCAGCTACTTAATATGCCACTAAATCTATTTGTAAGAATGCAAAGAAAGTTCAGCCGCATTAGCAAGTTTAGCCCTCTGCTCTGTAATCCTTTATAAGAGGAGTCACTGTAATTCTCCAAAACCCTTTACTTTGAAAAGAGCTTCACTGAATAATTCACTTTAAGAAATCTAGAAATGTATCACCCAGCAAATCTGTTTCTGTTAGTTCACAATGATCCATATGGTGAATTATGGTGTATGCTCAAATATACTTTTAATTGAAGAGAAAACATAAAACTTTCACTAGGACTGCAGTATATCAGTTTTATCGCTGCAATCTATTACAGAATAGGTTTGTTTTCATTCTTCATGTTTGGGTTATAGGAATCCTGTCTCTCTGTTGACAAATTGCAATTTTTGATTTTCAGTAGGCTTTCCTCTGATGCCTTTTAGTAAACTAAAGCAAACCCTCCTATAAAGACATTCATTATTACGTGCAGCATTTACATTAATATTCTATATAAAATTGTACTCTACTTATCAAATTACTGTTTCAATAATAAGTATTTAGTATATTTTTCTAAGTAGTCTATTGATATATGTGTGCACATATATACTTGTAAATTCCTTTATTGATTCAAATAAGTGCTACTTAATAATTGCAAAAATATTATACATAGGGAGGATTTATAGTTTATTTCACATTTTTTACAATCTGAAATTTTAAGATACTAAAGATAATAAAGCTGATAATAATTGTTTATCACCTTTGATTTTCTTTTCTGCTATTTGATTTTGATACATTCAAGTGGGACTATACCATATTGAAAGGATTCATAGCTTTCTTCCCATTCTGTCTTCATCACTAAAAGTCTCAAAAGTTCTTATTTGTATTAGATGTCCAACAAATTGATGTCTACCTCTGGGAACCCCAGACATTTTTGCACTGTGTTCCATAATAAGACAACAATAGTTGCTAAGTTATTTTCTAATAATAAACTGAGAAAAAAACCTCTGTAGGGCAATTCCAATTCTGCCTATTTTAAAACTACTATGTGCACAAAATTGCCAAATTCTTAATTAACGACTATAGATGAACTTCTAATTGCCCATGGTGGAAGTCAGTTTGGGCACAGCAAATGTCCCAGACTGCCCTTACCTGCTAATCATCACACTTCCAATAAGCATATTAATATACTTTAATAGCCACTATATCGAGACACCATTTGTGATCAAATACAGATGAAAGAACTTCATATTAATTACAGAATATGTATGGATGTATATTTGGTGTCATGTTTTTATTATAATGCCTTTTAAACAGATTGCACATGTTTGGAGAGAAAAAATCTGAAGGAAAAAATCCATTGTTAATATGTTCATTTTGAATTCCTTGATATTTGAGACCATTATTCTTAAAGGATTTGAACCTCCATGATTATTTTTTAAATGATGGCTTTGTGAAACACTATAATTTTCAGGGATCACAGGCAATTTAAAAAAATGTAGTCAGAATAGTATTTGCAACAGTTTACTACCTTTAATTCTACAGTAGTATTCATTATGTTTTTCTTAGGGCATTATATTCACTGCTGTGGACATATCAAAATTAAATAAGATAAGGAGAACGATTTAAATCAGTTAACATAGATGAGGATAGAAACAACACCAGAGAATTCACTGGCAGCAAACTTCAGGTCAGGTATCACAGTCAAGAGAAAAGCAAATATGATCTAGTGGACAAGTCTTCTACCGGCCAGCCAGAGGTAGAGGATTACTGCCAACGTATATGTGCTGTAATCTTGAATAAGTCACTGAAACACTAAGCCTGCTTTGTGTTTCCATCAGTAAAGTCAAGAGAATATTAGCGCTTTGTTGACAGTAAAAAAATATTATTAGTGGGAGAAATTAGAAAAACATAAGACATAGGGTGAATGTAAGTAGTTTACTATGGTGAAATGAATTTATACAATAATGGACAGCTTGTCAGTTCTTCGGTGTGTAACAAAATCTTAAATATCTCAGTTCATTTTCAACAGCTTTACTGAGATACAGTTGATTTGCAACAGTGACAAGTTATCAAAATATGTAATTTCATAAGCTTTCATACATGTATGTATCTCTGAAGCCATAAACACTATCCATATTAGTAAACATGTCAAAAATTTCTTTTGTCTGCTCTCTATGTAACGCACTAGGTCCTTGCTTTTTTCACTAAATATCATATGAATCTCTAAAATTACTGGAATTTTCTATGTTTTGTATTTTTTGTCTAGCATTTTCTCAGCACAGTTATTTTGACATGCATCTCTCTCATTGGCATAGCAACAATTCATTCTTTGTGAGTACCAGTCCACTTGTGGGTATAAGTAAGATTCAGTGTTTCATTTTCAATGGATAATTAGTTCTTTTTTATTATACACCATTCTGGACAAAGATGCTGTTAATATTTGTGTACACACCTTATTGTGGATGAATCTTTTACTTTGGTAAATAGGAATAGAATAACTGGATTTTGTTTTTGTTTTGTGTTTATGTGTTTAAGAAACTATCAAGCTGATGTATAAAGGAGTGTTACCATTTTACATACTCACCTACATTTGACACATAAGGCTTCATGACTGTAAGCTTCCAGGATTTGTATAAAGTTATATCCCAGTACAGTTCTAATTTGTGTTTAACTAAAGCTTAAAGATATTTAGATTCCTATATTTGTGTTTTATATTTATATTACTTGGTTAAGTTCCTGTTCAGTTATTTTGCACAGTTGTCAAAGACTTTTTTCTTATTACTGAACATGAAGATAATTTACATACCAAAATACCTAAATCCTATCAGATATGTGATTTAGAAATATTCTTTCTATTCTGTAGCTTGCCTTCAATGCTTTTTAAACTGCTTTTTTTTTCTAAAGGAAGATGGCTCTAATTTTCATAAAATGTAATTTGCCTATTTTTTTGTAGAATCATGCTTTTGGTAGTATATTTATAAATCCTTTGCCTGATCTATGGTGACAAAGTTTTCTTCTGCAATATTCCTATGCGTTTTCTATTTCTCGGTGTTGCCTTTAGTTTCATGATCATTTTTAGTTCATTTTTAATTTTGATGACAAATATGTATTTACTTTCATTCTTCACATTGGGATATCTTATAAATGCAGCATGATCTGTTGACAATTCACTAGTTTTTAAGCTTGCCTTTTCACTTTGTCAAAATTAAATCCATGGATTTACTTAAAAGCTATTGTTTCTATTTCATTACTTTTATTCTGGTAGCACAACCTCCCAACTAAGATAGCTTAATAATATTTCTACATGTTATATACGTGAGTTCTGTAATTTTATGCTTTTCTAAAATTATTTTGTCCATTCTAAATCCTTTTATTTCATATGGATTTTAAAGTCAGCTTGTTAACTTTCAAAAGTAAACCCTAGTTAGATTTTGCATAGGACCACTGTGAATTCATAGATAAATTTTAATAGTATTCTTGTCTTAACAATTTGAGTGTTTTTTTATGTGAATATAGTACAATTCTCCACTTAACATCTTCCTTAATATGTCTCATTAATAATTTATAGTTTACAGTGTCTAGATATTTGCATATCTTCTCTCAGACTTATCCCTACACAGAAAATGTTTATTGTAAATAATATTGTATTTTTGCGTTTTACCAGTGTCTTTGTTTTTGAGTGATTTTCACATATACAGAAAAATAGTAGAAATAGCTCTGATAGTTCTCATATACTTCGCACATGAGTTTCCCTATTACTAGCATTGTGCATTAATATGATTTATATTTTTGAGTAAATACCAATTA
>RJWM01019262.1:0-39303 GCA_004363535.1 Dasyprocta punctata
GCTGAGGTAGGCGGAGCGTTGTGAGTTCGAGGCCAGCTTGGGCCACAACGTGAGCGTAAGGCCGGCCTGGGCTACATAGTGCGACCCTGCCTCAAAAAACCAGGGCCGGGAGTTTGGCTCAGCAGCTTAAGCGCCTGTCTGGCAGGAGCAAGGCTGTGAGTTCAATCCCCGGTGCCGCAAAAAAAAAAAAAAAAAAAAAAAAAAAGAATTTAGACTAAACACAAATACCAATTCACAGGCAAAGAGCAGAAATTGGTAGATGAAAAATCTGGTCCCAGTTTGAGCTTTTTGTCAAGCACAAGGAGAGATTAGAAGCAATGAAGGTGTAACTAGATACGGAAGAAAGGCAAAGTAATGGAAAATGATCCAGGCTTTGGAGTTCTGCACTGGGTGTCCTTTGTACTCCGAAATGTTAGTCATGTTGTGGTGTCATCACAGTTAGTAAGACATTTAGAATCTAAACATCCAGGAAATGCAGACAAGTCTTTACAATATTTTTCCTATGAAGTTTCAACACAAATGAAATCCAGTTTGCTAAACTTTTGGTGACAATAAGAAACTCCAGTCATCTGCTACCAAGAAAACATATCAAAATAAACAGCCTTAACCTGTTTCATCAGATTTTAACAAAGTATAAGAACATAGCTACTTTTAAAATTAATTCATTGTCATTCAGAATGCATGTTGAAAATTGCTAATAGCTAATGGTTGCATTGCTGTGTAATTTGGTTGCTGAAAATAATGCACATATGTCAATTCTTTTTAACTGTCATATTTGCACATTTAAAAATACAGCTAGAGATTTATTTAACTTCTACAAAAAAAACTGAAGAAAAACTTTTGATGGATTTTGAATCTTATTTTTAAAAATAAAAATGAACCATTTCCATTTTGAAAAACAATGATTGACATTTGTGAAGATAAAAATAGAATTGCTGCATTTCATTAAAAACTTTTGTGTACTTGGTAGATGAGATAAAAATCAGCACCATAATAAGCATGGATAGCTATGCGTTTTAATCATTGAAATCTCTGTATATATTTGAAGGTATCTTTTCAGATATGACAAACACTCAAGCACTCAAATAAATATTCAAATTAAACTGAATTTAGAAACTTCCGTTTTTGCTAAGATGATGAAATAGGAACCATATTTACTCTCTAGTCTGAAAGAGCAAAAATAAAGATTATAAAGTAAGATGCAATAAATAAATCATGTTTTTTATGACCTTAAACATCAGACAACAAAAAAACAATGATCCATGAAAAATCAGAGCAAATATGATAAGCCTAAGACTGTTGTAGCTTACTGCATTAAGAATTTCCAGACAGCAACTCAAAGAGGGGAAATCCAGGTAGAGACAAGTGAACTGCCTGAGTGGAGGGAAGAAGCTGAGAGTCTCGGGACCAGATGCACAGGAAAAACAGAGAACAGAGAGCTGCAAAGTGAGGGGATATGAGAGATCCATAGAGGAGGCATCTATTGATCAACAGAATCACTAATTTGTACATGTCTGTGAAGACACCGCCCACTTTCAGGAAAGAACCACTTGAAAGGAATAGAAGGAACAATAGCCAATGCTCACAGAGAGTTGGGAGTAGGGCTACCTCCTGCCAGACTGAAATACCTCATAATTGCCAAGGTTTTAGGTAGAGTATTCCTAAAAGTTTTGACTCAGTAATGGAGAATAAATTATCCTACTCAGGTCTTACAAAAAATCAAAATAATCTCAACAGGATGAAATATTTTCAAGTAACTTAACTGCTTCCTAGAATTAAACTCAAGAATACCCAGAGGAAACTTGCTTCTAAATTGGCAAATGAAGAAGGAACAGTAGAGGTGTCAACAAAGGCAATGACTGCGTCAGCCTACTTGCCTCATACACTGCACTCTGCATGCCCAAGGACAAAGCCATCAAGAAGTTCATCATTGCAAACATATTGGAGCCTGCAGCCATCAGAGTTCGTTCCAAAGCCAGAGTCCTCAAAGCTTATGTGCTTCATGTACTCTGTGAAGCCACATTGCTGTGTGAGTTGCACCCTTCATAGAAAGGTGGTTAGCAATCAACCCATGTGAAGCCCAGAAGGAACCAAAAATTCCTCCCTTATTTAGTCCTGCTGTTACTGCCCCACGACCTCTGCCAAAGCCCACATAAGGAGTTGGCTCCCTAAGGACTAAGGAAAAACTATCCTCTGGGAAAAATTAATAAAATGGAAATTATAATTACAAAAGGAATATCTTTAGAAATGTAAAATACAGAGCACTCTGCAATGTAAAATTCACAAATTCACAGAAAATTATGCAGCACATTCAAGAAGAAGAAGAAGAAGAAGAAGAAGAAGAAGAAGAAGAAGAAGAAGAAGAAGAAGAAGAAGAAGAAGAAGAGGAGGAGGAGGAGGAAGGAGGAGGAGGAAAAAGGATGCATATCATAAAAAAGAAAAAAATAAGATTTACTGAAACTGACCCAGAAGTATAAGAGATGTTAGACTTAGCGAACAATACAAATCAGTATAAATGTGTTTCATGTGCTAAAAAGTTAAAAAGAAGCATGGAACAGAGGAAAGAAAAAAAAATACCCAGGTCAAAGCTATAAAGATGGAAACAATAACACCTGTAATGTAAAAGAAAGTATATTGTATAAACAATACATTAGATATTACAGAAAAAATGATGATTTTAAACACATAGCAACCTTGATACAGCACTTCCTTAGCATACATAAGGCCCTCAGTACTTCAGTAGGTTCAATACTCAGTACCACCACAATAAATAAATAAATAAACAAATGGTACATAACAATAGAAATTACTCAGAGTACAAAACAGTGAGAGGAAAATAACATCCTGATCATGGACAACTTCAAGTAACCTAATATGCCTATAGTCCCAAAAGTGATAGTAGGAAGAAGAGGAACAAATATTGCAAAATATTCCTTTGAAATTTGAAAAAAATAGATATTTGCATATCCAATCATTATAATAAATAATTTCAATAGATTTCAATTATTTGTTGAAAAATATGAAAAAAATCACATCAAAGTGTCTCATTTGAATTGCTCAAAAGTATACTGTTACAATAAGATTTTAAAGTTACACATGAAGTTTACAACATGGGAATAAGGCTACATTAATATAAAGATATATGCTGTACTATCCAAATCAACTCTCCAAGCAACATAAAAGAGTTACACGCTAAAACTCAACTGGTAAATAAACTAAAACTCTAAATACATACATATGATTTATCAAAAGCATGTAGAAAAAAAGGAAAAAATAACAAAAAAATATAAAGAGAAAATATTATAAATACAAATAAATATATTAAACCAATCAAATGAATAATCTTGAAAATTATATAAATACACAATTAAAATGCAGAGGTTGGCAAGTTAGGTAAGAAAAACCTATTACATTTCTATGAGAAAATTATTTTAAAACTAATTGCACAAATAAGTTAAAAGTAAAAGGATGGGGGAAAATACACTACTAAGTTTCTTTAATCCTCAAAGAAACTAAAATGGCTATATTAATATCAAACAAACAAAATTTAAGAGCAGAGAATTTTACCGTGGATAAAGAGCTCAATTCACTAAGAGAACATACAAGTTTTAACATTTGTTCCTAATAATAAAGCTTTTATATATATGAAGGCAAAAAGAAAGAAAGAGAGAGAGAGCAAGGAAAAGGAAAAGGAAGGAAGAAAGAACTGTAAAGAAAAGTAGCCAAACATAATTAATGTTGGGGACTTCAGCATCCTTCTTTCAATAACTGATTGATAGAGCTATATGGCAAATCAGTAAGGATATGAAGACTTGAATAGCACCATGAGTCAACTTGACCCATTTCTTCTCTACAGTACACTCCACCCAGCAACAGAATATATATTATTTCCGAGTGCACAAAATAGACCACTGTTACAGTTTTTGTCTGGATGTCCCCCCAAAGCTTCATGCAGTCATGGGGGCAGGCTTCTAGAATTTGTGATTGATTCATTGTCCAATGCTTGGATTATGGGTATGAGTGCTTCGCCCACCTAGGGTGGGTAGCCTACATACAATATAAGGGAAAGAGGCTTGTTCCTTGCTCCTCCCTTTTTGCTCTTGTTGCTTTTGCTGTCTTCTGCCACCATGAATTGTTGCCCTCTGCCCTGAGTGACCCTGCCTTGGATTCAGCAGACTATGAACTGAATTATCCACATACTGTGAGTTAAATAAACCTGTCCTTCCTTAATTTTGGGTGTTGTGTATTTCATCTCATCAACAAGAGATAAGTAACCAATACAGCCATGTTTTGGGATAAGTCTTTAAAAGGATTTATGTAATAAAAATGTCTTCTTTGAGCACAATGAAATTAAATCAGAAATCAATAACAGGAAGATATCTGAAAAAATACTCCGCCAAATGTTTAAAAACTAAATATACTATTCTAGTCAGTTTTTTGTTACTAATAACAAATACCTAAGATAGTAAATGTATAAGGAGAAAAGGTTTATTTTTGGTTTACATTGCAGGTCCTAAGCCATGAGTGTTAGAGGCACATCTCACAAAATGGTATAAAAACCCAATCATCATGCTTATGCATTACTAAAGAATTTGCATGGCTTCTTTTAACTTCATGTGGTAACATGAGAAGAGAGAACTGATTTAAAGGTAGACTTTATATTTAAAAGGGAAACAGAATACGTGCAATATATCCAGCCTGGTCATGCAAACATTAAAAACTGTGCAAGGGTGTGACCAAGTAACTGTTTGATACAATGATTAATATTAACAGAAAGAGAGGGGGTATTAATCATCAAGACATTGGAGAATTATCCCAAAGGCATTTCGCAGATCTTTGAGACACCCCCAAGAGAGTGGCCTGGGGTGAATAAGAGGAATGGAAGTGTGTAGACATTCAAGATTTGTACTTAAATATTCACATCCACTTTACTTTTAACGGGGCATAATGCTAATTTTGTTACAAAGGCACATAGTTTTGAGTATATAATACCCATGTTTATTCTTTAGAATATTCCTATTGAGAAATTACTAATTTTAATTTAAGAGTTTTATTATATTAAACATGAGTGCTTAACAGGAAAATAATAAAAAATAAAGTATTGAATTTTTAATATTTATAGAGTTTATAAAAAGCATCAAAATTTTCAACATCGACTGTGTTTTGGTGTACAAAATAAAAAACAGAAATAAATTCCTACATGAATGACAACAATAACAATAGAACTCTATGAAAAAAATATTTACTTCAATGATCACACCTAAGGCAGTCTGCACACATGACAACACCATGTTCTGTGCACACACATCACGAACACTGACAACGTATGTGTTGTGCTTTCCTGACCTTTTCGTAGGACATACTTGACATCTTACTGGTCTCGTTGCTTTGACAGGAGATTCTTACTATATTGTATAATGTGTAGTTAACAGGAACACAAAATATCAATAAAATCTTAATATGCATTGTGAGTTTAGAACAAATAAACATTTCACATCAGCTGTGTAATTGCTCAAAAAACCTAAATAAATTCCTATATGAACTACAATGACAATGCCAGTAGAACTCTACAACAAAAATAATCTTTGCTTCAATTGTCACACCCAAGGTAGTCTTCACACACAAAAACTACATGTTACATATCTGTGCAAAGGAATTCTATTTTGCAATAAACTTTTTATCCTGAACTCAAGGCCTTGCGCATCCTAAGCACATACTCTACTGCTGAGCTATGCCTACTCCCAGCCACGAACTATTGATAGATACATTAGAGATCAATTCTAAATGATTATTGGGAGTGAAAGAAACTAAACCAAAAAAACAACATGCTATATGACATCATTTGTATAAGATTTTAGGGGGACTTTTGGGAAGATGGAAGAGTAGTAGGATAAAGGGAAAACAGCTTCTCTGAGAGACACCGTCTAGACACCATCTTGAGGAAGACAAAAAGGAGGGAGATGGGTTCCTTGGACCCAGGAAGAACCTGAAGTTTGAATCAAACCCCACAGAGAGAGTGAAAAGAAAAAATTCAACTAAGAAGGTGGTAGCTGGTGGAGCCTTTGCCCGAAGCCGGACTTACTGCTAAGGGGAGCTGTTGGAGCCCGGCAGCACACAGTTGTGGTGCTGGTGGCAGCTAGTAACCCCCAGGCCTCTGCAGATCCATTCCTCAGTGGAGGAGAGCAGCAGGCGCAGAGGACTGTGTTGGCTGGCGGTGAGTGCAGTGGGCTTGGAGAGAGCGATTTGCCAGAAGCCATTCTGGAGTTGGACCAGATATGCCTGGGGTTAAAATTGTTGCCGGCTTCCCCCAGCAGTTCCTAGCTGGGTGCAGACCCACAGAGACTGGATGGCTGCGAGCCCGAGGAGGCTGTTCTCAGGGCAGGCCTGCTAAGGTTGTCTACTACTCTGTCCATGAACGGTTGCTGGCTTGCGGGGATACAGTGCCACAATCTGGGTTGCTGTCTCCACAGGGTGTTTACCAGTGAATCTAGAGAGAACCCTGGAACTGGACTTTTTTTTCCCCTCTTTTTATTGCTTGTTTTGTTTAGTTTATTAGTATCGTTCTTTTTTTCTTTTTCTTTTTAGTGTGAGTGTGGTTTCTGCCCTCCTTTTGGGTGTGGTCTTGTTCTGTTCACTTTTTTGTCTCTTTTGGCTTTCTTTTCCCTCAGTCTTCTGTGCAGTGGTTTCCCTAAGTTGGTGGGACCCATCTTTGTTCTCCAACCTACTTACAGTCTCTTTCTCTTTTCCCACTTTTCTGCTTTTTCTTAAATTCATTCTGGGTCCTTACCCATGGGGACAGAATTGACATTTTGTGAACCTAAGTACTATATATGATTGTTTTGCATTCTGTTGTATGGTTAAAAATTCAGTATATATGGTTGGGAGTTGTAAATCAGGGGTTGGATCAGTTTACTGTTTTGTTGGCTGTGTTTGGTGCTGTGGGTGCCACTGCAGCCAGAACTGACTCGATTGAACTGGATAGCTGTTGGCCTTGATGGTCCAGGACTGGGACTGACTGGGGTCGCAGAGAGGGCTGGGGCCTGGTGCCAAGGAACTAGGGACTGGGCTAGGCGAGCAGTGGTTTCTCATCTCTGACAAACTGAGGAGGTGGGGATTTCCAATAGACTCAGAGTCCAGGAACCAGTTACACCTGGAAGATATCTCTGTGAAGTGCTCATCACTTGGAAGTCCTTAATACCACCATTAAAGTAACCCACTGCAGGCAACTAACAGGTATCATTTTAGGAATTAAACTAAACAAGAAAAGAAATGAGAAGACAATTAAACAGGTCACAACCCCAGACACTCAGTTCACCAAAGCAAACCCAGGGGGCAATGAGGCTGGAAAATCTAAAACCCCCCTACAAGGTTTCTTCGAAGTGGTAACAAAGCAATTGAATGAGGCTTTGGAAAAAAATGAAATCAGAAATAATCTCTCAAATAATCACAGAGATTACCAAAATACACACCATGCTTAGTGATGTTAGAGCAGATACAGACAAAAAATAAACAAGCTTGAGCAAATTATGCAAGGACAACATAGGAAGCAAATGGATTCCATAAAGCAGATTCAAGCAGATATCCAGGAGAATAGAAAGTCCATTGCCAGTATTCAAAGCAGATTAAGCCAATATGAGGACAGGATCTCAGATATTGAAGACAAGTTTGCAGTTAGTGACCAAGAAAAGAAAGATTCTTCAAAACTAGCAAGGGAACTTGAGAAGTCAATCCAGCAGCTACTTGATGAGACAAAGAAAAATAACTTAAGATTAATTGGAGTCTGGTGCCGTATTAAGAAATAAAAAGATTATTGGAGTCAGTGAACAAGCAGGAGAGACTACAAATGACATTAAAAACATCCTTACAGACATTGTGTCAGAAAACTTTCCTGGTAAAAAAAGAATTTGACGTACAAATAAGTGAGGCATATAGAACTCCAATTAGAAATGATAAAAAAAAAATATTTACTTCTGGGCATGTCATAGTCAAGATTCCAGGAATTCAACACAAGAATAAAATTTTAAAAGCTGTTAGGGAAAAGAAACAAATCACCTATAAAGGAAAGCCCATCAGAATTACAGTGGACTTCTCAGCACAAACTCTCAAGTCAAGGAGAGCTTGGAGTGAAGTACTCCAAGTTCTAAAAGAAAACAACTTTCAACCCAGATTGATGTATCCCGCAAAACTATCTTTCAAAATAGAGGGAGAAACAAAATATTTCCATGATAAGGAACAGTTGAGGAAATTCATGACCACTAAACTAGCACTCCAAAATATTTTGAAGGACATTTTTGAAAGGGATGATAAGTACTACAGCTCCACCAGGAAAAATAGAAAAGAAGGGAGGAATCCACCAGGAAAATAGAAAACATCATGATAAGGATAAGTCAATATGTATCAGTTTTAACCATCAATATTAATGGTCTTAATTCACCAGTCAAAAGACATAGACTGGGAGAATGGGTCAAGAAGCAAGATCTAACAATATGCTGTATACAAGAAACACATTTAACTCAAAAAGATAACCATAGACTGAAAGTTAAAGGATGGAAAACAATATTCCATGCAACAGGAGTCCAGAAACAAGCATGGGTACCTATTCTATTTGCAGATAAAGTTAATTTTAAGCCAAGACTGATTAAGAGAGACAAAGAAGGTCACTATGTATTGGTAAAGGGAACAATCCAAGAGGAAGAGATAACAATCATAAATATATATGCAACAAATACTAGTGCACCCAGTTATATAAAACAATTATTAATGGACATGAAAAATCAAATAAGTTGTAATACAATTGCATTGGGAGACCTTAATACCCCGCTGTCACAAAAAGACAGGTCAACTAGACAAAAAATCAACAATAAAATATTAGAATTAAATCAAAACTTTGAGTAAATGAACTTAGTAGATGTTTATAGAATCTTCTACCCTACAACAGGAGAATACACATGCTTTTCAGCTGCGCATGGGACATTCTCCAAGATAGACCATATACTGGTTCATGGAACATGCTTGAGTAAATGTAAAAGGAACTGAAATTATCCTATGCATACTATCAGACCATAGTGCAATGAAATTGGAAATCCGTGTCAAAGGAAACCACAAGAACTTCATTAACACATGAAAATTAAATAGCACACTTCTGAACAATCATTGGGTCACAGATGAAACTAAAGAAGAAATTAGATAGTTTCTACAGTTGAATGACAGGAACAATACAACATACCGGAACTTGTTGGACACAATGCAAGCAGACTTAAGAGGGAAATTGCTATTGTGGGGGGTGTTGTTTCCCTGGTTTCTGTCTCAGAGAGATTGTTGTTCATGTACAGGAGTGCTGTTGATTTTTTGAGTGTTGATTTTGTGGCCAGCTGCATTGCTAGTCTGCCTATTGAATCTGGGGGTCTCTTGGTGGAGTTTTTGGGATCTTCTAGGTAGAGTATCATGTCATCAGACACAAAATCTATGTATATAAAAAATTAGTTGTGACAGAGCAAAAAGAATTTTGAGTGAAATGTAATTTTCTCAGGGTCACCTTCAGATTTTACTTTTAATGCGAAATGTTCATTTGAAAACAATTGTGTTAATAATTTGTTAGATAATGTTTCATGTCTATATTTTTTATCTTAAATGATTTTTGGGAATATCCAATATGCTGATGATTGTTGCGGTTTTGTTGGTTGTTGTGAAATTGTTATGTTTTGATTTCTTACTTTCCTTTTGTTTGAAATTTAAAATAATAATAATAATAATAAGATTTTAGAAGATGCAAAGGTATCATGACAGCAATTAGACAATAGTTATCATTAATGAGAGGGAAGGCAAGGAGGAAGGATTTATAAAGGGGAATACAGGAGGATTTATATGTGATGCATATCTTGATTACAGTGATAGTTTTGTGAATATATACACTTGTTAAAATATATACTTGTTAAGCTCAGTACATTGTACATTTGAAGTAAGTAGAATGTATGTATATCAATTTAACTCCAATGAAGTATTAAAATATTTTTAAACTAAATTTTAAACTAGACTGTTAATCTTAAAGTACACTAAATATAGTAGGCTGTCTTACTTTAGTGGGAATGACCCAATCAAACTCACATTGAAATTCAATCCCCTTTGTAAGATATGAATAGAATTAACCTCACCATAGCTATTTGGAGATAGGACCCTTGAGAGGTAATTAAGGTTAAAAGGGGCCATAAGGATGAAGCTCAACCCAATATGACTGTGGCTTTAAAGATGAGAGACCTGAGTAAGGACTTTCTGTCTCACCATGTGATGCCCTGTGTCATCTTGGAACTCTCTGAAAAGCCCCACCAGCAAGAAGGCACTTGCCGGACAGACTGCTCTGTCCTAAACTTCCCTGCCTTCAGAATTGTGGGCCAAATAAATCTGTTCTTCATAAATTATTGTATAAGCTGGTATTTGATTAGAGCAAAAGAATGCAAACTATGATACCTCTTTCCCTTTGGGGGTATGTTGCAAGACCCCCAGTGCATGCCTTGAAATTGTGCATCACACCAAACCCTGTATATACTAAGCTTTTTTCTGTCCCTATTTACCTATCATAAAATTTGATAAATTAGGCATGATAAACAATGAGAATAACAAAACAGAACAATTATCATAATTTGCAATGATAAAAGTTGTATGAGTATGATCTGTCTCTCAGAATATATTGCTGTATTATACTCTTTGCTGCCTGGGATGCTGGGAGATGATACAGTGTCTGTGTGGTGAGAGGAAGTGAGGTGGATGACGCAAGCACCTTAGTGCCATAGCTTTAGGCTGCTACCTCAGGGTTATTTGCACACAAGCACTGTGGTACAATGACCGTGGTTTGATAACCCAGGTAGCAACTAAAGACTAAAATCTGCATGTAATGCAGGTCTCCTAAACAGCATAAACATGCCAGCCAAAGGCATGATCCATATCCATTGCTGGTGGAAGGGAGCACAGGATGTGAGATTTCATCATGCCACTTAGGGTGGCACACAGTTTAAAGCTTATAAACTGTTTATTTCTGTAATTTTCCATTGAATTCTTTTGTGCATGGTTAACTAGAGGTAACTGACATCAAAAAAAGTGAAATGGCAAATAAGGTGACTAAGATTTTTAATATTAATGAAATCTATTCAATGGCTTTGTCCTCACTAAAAATTATTATTTGTAATATCTTTCACTGAGCACTAAATGTTCTTATTAAAAATGAAATAAAATTCTTAAAATATCATGCTTTCTTTAGTTCACTCTCATTCTTAAAATGGATAGTATTATGAATTTAATAAGTACATATTTTATTAGTATAATTATACATTTATATAGTTTATAAATTGAAAAATGCTCATATATCAGTGTTGGAGCATTTTTTTAACTAGTGAAAGTGAGAATTGAAGAGCTTTAAAGGTTGCTGGCTTACCAATGCAAGGTTACTCTTTTCAAACCAGCAAGGATACATGAGGCTTGAAAGAACACACTGATTGACAAATATAGTCCATAAGCTAGAAACAGCTTCAATGACGGGAGGCAGCAAATTTGACTCTAAAAGCAGACACTTTTAGCATCTTCTGCAAACTAGCCTATTTTTCATTTTGCTCATCCCCAAAGCTCTATGTTCCTGGTCTTGATTACAGTTACCTGGAAATTTTATGTTGAACCAAACAGAATTGCTTTTCTTTTCTACCCAGCAAAATCAGTTCCTAGTACAGTTTTTATTACAGAATGCTGCTTCCCCTTCTTGTCTTCTACTGTGTTCTCTTTCTTGACTTTGTAATCGATCTCTAAAATGTATAATTTAGGTTGCTTTTAAAATAGTTCAGTTTGAGCTGAATACCTTCCATTGCCCCTTTCATCTTTTCTCTCTGCCTCAGGAAGCTGATCCACATAGATTATATCACCAGGCTCCTTTTCTTTTGCTTGTTCTGTGATGAGGTCCTTGGGAGGAGGTTAAGAATTATGCGTGAACAAGAGGTCAGGTTAACATTGAAGGAATCCTTTTATCCTACAGATACAGATGGATATGGCTAAAGACAAATGTAATGTTTGCAGAATTGCAGCTCTGAGTAAATGTTCATCCATACCAACAGAAGTTGATAAAAATCTAAGACATTGAGGACTCCACAAAATGTAATATCAGGTCAGATGAGAAATAGGCCCCAGTGGAGCTGACTCGTTAAGGTGTGTGCACTGAGATTTGGGATTTATAGTTGTCTGAGAATGATACTGATAGTCTGCTAGGTTGGAAAACTGATGCCTGAATTTATTGGTGCCCTACATTTAATGAAATCAAAATGCTAGTAATCCCAAAGAATCTAATAGAATGGATGTATAGTATAGGAAGGAGAGACAGGAATAAATACCTTGATCTGTGCTACTACTCTTGCATAGAGGTGGTTCTCTCATTCATGGTGTGAGGGCTATCATGGTGTGAAGTCCCTCTAGCCAGGCCGACTCCCAGCGTCTGGTCAAAACAGCAGCAATGCCACACTCCTAGGCCATGCCAGAGATCAGAGTTATAATCAAAGACCTGAAGGTTTCAGGGAGGAAATATGTACCCTTTAACTTGCCTAGTGGCTGGTTTAGAAGCCAGATAGCTACTAACAGAAAGAAAGTAAATTATTATAAACTTAATCAGAAGGTAATATTAAACACAGCTATGGCTTAGAATATGGTCTCTTTATTAGAGAAAACCATTGCAGCCATGGGCTCCTAGTACATATCCACTCAGGATATGGAAATGCCTTTGCTCACATTAGGGTTTCTACCCAATAACTTGGTAGACATATAGAAAATCATATTCACTTTTCTAGTATCCCACCCAAACTCATGTCCATGGAGGACGCTTACTGCCTGGGGGGAAAAAATTCGCTGATATTTGGAAATCCCATCACCTAGAAAACCAAACATTATATTGGTATTGAGGACTAAATGCAGTAACAGCTAGTATGCAAAGATCTTATATTTTGCTTTGCTCTGCTAATAGATACAATGTATTATCTCTTTAACCAAACAATAGATCCCACAGTAACTATCATAGATGGAGGGAATTGCTGGCCCCTTAACCGGAGTATGCCTTCACCACAATTGATCTGGCTGTTGCAGTACTGAGTACTGAACCTTCCAACAACTAGAGGATGATTCTGAGTCCCTTAAATGACATCCTTATCCAAAGTTTGAGCTTGCTCCCTGGTAACAAAGTTGGTTACCTTGAAACTCTCCCATCATGGAGTCAGGGCCAACATTTTGATTTCCAGTACTGGCTTTTATTCTGAAATTAATGTTCACTGTCATATTTTTAAAAGTTCTTCTCTTTGTATCTTTTTCAATATCTGCTCTACTCACTGTAGAATGAGAGCTTTCTATAATGCTGAAGTGAAGCAGGAATGGATGTATTTGGCTCCCTTTGATGGAAAGGGCAACTTCTTTGGAGATTAGTCTGAAAGCTGGTCCATTTTAGGTGTATAACTTCATGCCACATCCTATGTATATTCATCACCTAGCAACAGCAGCTAAGGAATTAGTTTAGCTCATGCCTGATAGCCATGAAAGCAATTTCAAATTAGTAGTAAACATAAACATTTTCAGTAAAAGAACTAAGGAATTAAAGGCCTATATGTAAAGCCATGCCTAGCACTAGTGCTCACTGCTATTAATTTAAAACACACATCACCAGAAAGAGATATTACAAACCACATTCATATCTACGATCTTGAACACTTGTGGAGTCTGAAAATCTTTCCAATTCCCAGATATTCAAAAGTATAAGGAGGGAAGTTTATCTTTAGTAATTTGTTGAAATGGATTTTCTCACCTGTCAGCATTTTTTAAACATAGGATATGCAATTGTAACATACTTTTAGATCCTTTTTTAAGGAAGTTTAACAAAATGGCATAAGAATTTTTGTATGTTTAGGGTCCAAAAAAATCACACATGTAAAATGAATATGTATAAGAAACATTTTACATATACAAGATGTTTCTAATAAGATATAAATTTTAATCAAGCAGGTAGAGGAAAAACTAAATTATATTTATATTCTAGTGAAAATGGTATTGCACTATTGTTTTTGAGCAAGAGCCATCAGCGTGTACTCTGAAAATCGAAGGAAAAGAAGTATAATAAAGATACAGCAGATAAAAATGGAGGCTCTTTTCCTACATTTTTATGATGCTGTGGTATTTATTGATTTTAAAAATTTTGTAATTTCTTGTGAGTTCTTTCCTCCTCATAAATAACAGTTGATTTCACACTTTAGTATTTTAAGTCTTGAGTTCTTTTTATTTAAAAAGATCTCAAAATTGTTTAAATTTTAAAATCCAGGATTTATTTCTGCCTCTGAAGTTGCTATTGTTATAGTGACTCAGAAATTTGATTAGTTATATTGCAGAGAACCAGAAATAGATTATTCAACTCCAAGTTTCACAGAATACACAGTATGCTCGAGCACAGGAATATGATACATTACTTTCAAGTAAAACTGAGTCCACTTTAACATTCTGTCTTGAACATAGCAGAAAAACATTAAACACTGATTTATTCATATTTGTTAAGATAAAACTTATCTACATGTCACTCATATCCAAAATGTATATACATATTTCTGGTCTTTAGCATCAGTTCTCTGGAATCTTTAATTAATTATTTAGAAACACTTCATGTTGAATATAGAGATGCCAGAAAATTTTAAATTGTCTCTGATATCATTTGAGAGCAGATAGAAATGAATAACACTTTCTCTTTGTGGTGGAATAATTTTTATGTTCTCAGATTTAGAATATTAGAAAGGACTAATGACAAAAATGCCTTCGAGTAAAAATGTGTGGCTTGTTTGAATCAGAAATATGAAAAGCACGTTATTTCTGTTTGTTATGAAATCAAAATATGTGTAGCTTTCAGTGGGTATATATGCATGTGTGAAAGGAAGTAACCAAAATATATTTCTTATTTTTTTGTCATTGTCAAGTCTACCACAGTAGGTTAATGGAGTCATCTTACTGGCTCTATCATTTCAATATAGATGTCACTAACTTCTCCCAGACATAGTTTAATTGGCATTAGTTTCTAATGAATTCATAATCCTGAGGGAAAGTTAAACTCATTGAAGGATCTTCCTAGTTAGCTGTAGAATACTAAGCAGCACAACTGTCTGATGGTAACATAATTAGTAAGCCTGCAGGAGAGGAAATTTATTCCAAAGGACTGGAAAAGAATAAAAGGTATTAGGTATTATACAGAATACCTTTTTCTAGACTACCACTAATCTAGTGTAATATACTGTAATGATAGTGATTTTCTCAAAACATGGACTAAGAATAGCTTATATGAAACTCAAAAATCCATCATCGTCCCTACAGTTGTATTCTTCCATAGACACCAAAGTAAAATTTTGCCACCTAAGAAACTGGCATTGCTCTTGGTTAGATGAAACTACCTTGGGAACTTTTCCAATAGATATTTATTCTGATAATATAGAAGGCTAATCTTTTTATTTTGTTCCAAATGTATTCATCATGCTCCCAGTGATACCACCAATATTCCCAAAGTAAGCATTTCATCCATAATTTTTAAAAATTATTGTATAGTATTCTAAATCTTGTAATTGGTGGGTTTTCTATAGGTTACAATTTTGTGCAAATTCTTTGTATACATTAAAGCTAAAGAGTTCATTGAACACATTTGCAATGTAACTATATATAACATAAGATGCAAAAACTTCCTTTATTCTCAGGATTATACTGCTCTCTTCAGAAAGCAATTCTCTCAGCAATTTTTTCAATCCATTTACATAGTTAATTTTCAACAAAGATGCTGAGAACATTGGTGAAAGGACATTGGTGTGGGGAAATGTGAGCATCCACAAGCAGACAAATGAACCAGACACTTATCTCAGACCATATACAAGAACAGACTCAAAATGGATTAAAAACTTAAAGAGTGAGACACAAAAATTGTGAAATTACTACAATAAAATAAAAGGCAAAGCTCAGTGATAATGTTCTAGGCCAGTGATGGTGAACCTTTTAGAGCTTTCAACAGTACTAACAGCCTGCTGTGGCATGCATACCACAGGTTCGCCACTGTTCTATCTAGGCAATGTTTTTTTGTTAATGTATGGCACTGAAAAGAACAGCAACGGAAGCAAATAGACAATTGAGATTGCATTAAACTGCAAAACCTCTGCACAGCTAAAGAAACAATTAACATGGTGAAGTGAAAACCTACAGGGTGGGAGAAAACATTTTCAAATAATGTATCTGTTAAGAAGTTAACATCCAAAATATGTAAAGACTGCAACTCGATAACAAGAAAATAAATAATCCAAATAAAAGACAAGCAAATGATCTCAATAGACATTTCTCCAAAGAAGACATGAAAATCAGCAACAGAGTTCAACATGATTAATCCGCAGGGCAATACAAATTAAAGCACGGATACTACTTTACACCTGTCAGAATGCCTATTACCAAAAAGCAGAGAGATAACAAGTATTGGGGCAGATGTAAGGAAAAAGAGAACTTCTTCATACTAGTGGTGGGAACGGAAAATAGCACAGCTACTATGGAAAGCAGTAAAAAGCTTATTGAAAAATATGTAAAAGAACAGATGTATGATTGGCCAGTGTTACTATATGCTGTATGATTGGCCAGTGTCACTGTATGCTGCCCCCAGTGAAATCACTGTGTCAGAGAGATATCTGAACCTCCATGTTCATTGCCACAGTATGATGTGGAGTCATCTTGAGTGCTCATTAGGAGATACATGGATTAAGGAAACGGGGTATACATGCAATGGTATACTACACAGTCATAGAAATGAATGGCATCCTGTCATTTGCGGATTGCAGACAAACATTGAGGGCAATATGTTAAATGAAAAAAGGTAAACACAAAAAGACAAAAACTGCTTGATCTCCATACTATGTGAAATGTGAAGACATGGATCTCCTGGAAGTAGAATAGAACGGTAGTTACCAGAGGCTAGGGCTAGGAGTTGAAGTGGGATGAAGGGGATTTTGGTAAAGTGAAATGAGATTTCAATTGGACAGAAAGAACATGCATAAGAGCTCTATAGTACCACAGTGACTATAGTGAATAATAATATAAGGTAGACTTGAAAATTACTAAATGTGGATTTTAAATGTTTTCACCATACCATACAGAAGAAAATGCTAAGCGAGGTAATACGTGTATACCTTACCTCTACTTAGCCATTTTGCAAGGTTCACATATTTGAAAACATATAATTTTCCAGAATAAATATATTCTGTTTTGTTAACAAAATAATAAAACAAATTGATGGATGGGATAACTAATAAAATAAATTGTGGGGATTATAGGTAGTGGTGCACACCTATAATCCCCACACTTTAGGATGCTGAGGCAGGAGGCCCTGATGTAGCTCTATGTGAAGGTCCTTAGTTCAGTCCTCAGAATCGCCAGTACCAAAAACAATAAACAAACAAGTGAATCAATAAGTAGATAATAAATACATTCAGAAAAATATAGTCCACATAAATTCCAATGTCTAAACATCATAAAGAAAATTAGTAATCATTTGAATTTAATGATATAGTTATTAATTAGAAATTTATAATGCATTATAAAGTATACCAGAAAATTAAAAGATAATTAATGTTGTGTCTAAGCTTTTAAATGGACTATATCTTTGTGTTTTCCTTTATATATGTATTTTAAATCTACACATCAAGAACCATGCCTTGGGCCAGGGTTATAGCTCAGTGGCATAAGTGTCTGCCTGGCAAGAGTTTCTGAGTTCGCTCCCCAGTACCAAAAAAAAAAAAAAAAAAAGAACTATGCCTTATCTTGAAATTTTTGTCTTTTTTATCTTAGAACAATTTACAAAAGCTTGATTCTTTTATTAGTCCTTTCAAAACATCAGCATGCATCTTGTTAAATCATGGTATTACTGTATGATTTTTATGTATCATTTTAGGAACATTAGAGTTTATTATATTTGCTGTTTAAAATCATATATGTTGGTCATTTATTTCCTAAGTTTGTGGAAAAATTCAGTTCAACAAATTCCAGGGTATCACTTGTTTACCACAGTGCAGTGTGTAGTTGCAAATTTCATGAACAATTCATGAAAAGCTCAACATTTAGTTACTGATTCCACCTCATTCTCAAGTGTGTCTTTCTTACTGATTGAAAGTAATGACATTTAGTTTTTTTTTTTTTTATTTGGGGTTGATCTGCATTTCCTGTAGCAGAAATTTCCTATCTCAATAGTTTCTAAACTTCATTACTCATAAGCTTAAGACTTCTATCTCTTAGCAGAGCTGCTCTGGCTTTCTCTCAGGGCCTGGCATATGTTGGAACATTTTTTGCATATCTGTAAATAGACTGATTCTCTCCTTCATGTTAATATGGATCTTTAACTTTGTTCTCTAGTGCCATTTCATGACTCAGTAACAAGACAAAATTTCATGCTTTTTGAAAAATTCTGAATGCTTTGGGATGTTTTATTTTTAAAAAGTGGAAATGCAAGTTAATTAGTTGCTACTGTTACAAACATTATGGAACATAGTAATTCAAAGTCAACTTAACTTTTCTACCATTTAAACTTAAAAAGTGATGAGGGATATTTAAATGGGGCTCATCGTGTTACCACAGCAATTGAGTCAATTTTCATTTGGTCATCATCAATAAGGTCTATTTACTTGTAGAAACCTCACATTGAGAATTCAACCTTCTACACTTTTTTTTTCTTGATATTGAACTCATCTCATGATCGGGAAAATTATTTTAACACTAAAGTTTTGTATTTAGGCTAATGAAAATAATCAGGACCCTTGATACTGAAGGCAGCATATTTAATTTAGGACCAAAAGCCCAACAGTAGTTGATACAGATCAGTGGAGACTTACAAGAATTGGTGTAAAAAAAGAAAAAAGAAAAGCAAACAAAACAAAACAAAAGAAAACCTTCGAGGGTAAGCAGTGAGATTCCCAAAACATCCTTCAGTGATTCAAGGCATTGCTAAAAGACCTCATAGTTTCAGTATTTAATTGGCCTCTTAAACTCAAAATAACTTCATTCACTTTGCTTAAAATAATCATTCAAAGTTCCATTAGTGAAAATTTATTAAAAATAATTTTCTTATAACAGTTTCTGAACATGAAATTTTGCTG
Organism: Dasyprocta punctata; assembly: GCA_004363535.1. Taxonomy (NCBI): domain Eukaryota; kingdom Metazoa; phylum Chordata; class Mammalia; order Rodentia; family Dasyproctidae; genus Dasyprocta; species Dasyprocta punctata. Next base: position 19,158 of record RJWM01019262.1, read on the forward strand.
ATATTGCTGAGATTATAAAAAAGTAGTTGTAGGTATATTTAATTTTTTTCTGTCAACTCTAAAATAGCAATAGTCACATGTGCTTTCTACTAAAATAAATCCAAAGGAAAAATAGAAAAATAATAAAATCCACAATGTTTATAGCTACAGGACATCAAAAAACACTTGTCATTTACTGATCACTTAAATACAAATTAAGTAAAAGAATAAATGAGTGAGAAATTTTGCTGGAGGCTTAAGTAATGATAAGAGAAACACTAAGACAATAAGACTAAAATACTGTAGACAAAAATGTTTAATAAATCACTTATACACATAGAAAGCTTTATTTTTACTACTTAGTTATATTTATATACATTGTTCCATTAAATTAGAGTACGATACTAATCTTTATAAGCAGATTATACTACCACAGATATTGAAAAGAAGCCTTGGACAGACTTCTATGTAGGAGGATTATTTGTACCATTTAGGGTTCATTAGATGAAGAGATTTAATATTATGTATAAGAAATACAAGGATTTACAAGGTAACCTTACAATGTCCACCTGCAGAGCCAGGAGTTGAAGAATGCAAAATCTGTGTGCTGGAGAGTCGGAGGATCCAGCCAGAAGTCAAAGGCCTGGAGCTCACTGTAGAGTCCTGTGCAAAGCCTTGTCAGAAAGCCAAAGGGTCTGCACTGGAAGGCTAAAGAGGCTGTGATGAAAGACTGAAGAGTCTGTGTTGGAAGCCTGGAGACAATCAAAGTGATGGCAAATGCTGGAGCTCTTCCAAAGAAAGAGTCAAGACTTCCTTCTTCTTTCCCTTTTTATTCCATCCAGGTTCCGAGCCTGTTGGTTGGTGCCACCCATACCCAGGTTGGGTCTTCCCTCTTCACTAAGTCCATCATCCAGACACATCCAAAACTGTGCTAAATTAATCCACTAGATGTTTCTTATCCAAGCTGACACCACAATTAACTAGTACAGTCTTTATTCTGATGGAGGAAGAGAGGAGAATTTTTCCTTCTGTCTGTTTTTAAAGAAAGAAGGAAGGACAGAGGATAATGCCTAGGTATTTTTCCTGGACATAGAGGATGGATTTGCAGTCATTTGAAAAAAAGGAAAAAGAAATGCAGCATTCTACAAAGTCAGAAGATGAAAGTCAGAATAATCAGAATTAAGCCACAGAAGCTGACTCTAATTGGCTGTCTAATTGGGTAGTAAGTGGACGTACATTTTCATTGTACACCAACTGGGGCAACAAGGCTAGTAATTAGGAAGGTGAACCACCGGTTCAGATAAGAGTTCTTGATAATTTGAACTATGATGGGAGTAGTTGAAATAGAAATAAATCAACATAAATATTTCAAAAGTAAAATCACATCACATTAAATTGAATTGGAACTGGTATAGTTGGGGGCAGATTGAGAAGGAAATCTCTTGGATGGCTCCTATGTTTCTGGCTTGAAGACATGGTTTGGCACTGATGTAATTTATTAAGAAAGGAATTTCTGGGGCAGTTATTATGAGTTCATTTCAGACCTCTTGAATTAGAGATGTTTTAAACACTCAAAAGAAAATTTAAGCATAGTTAGCTGTGAGAGTCTGAAACACAAACAAGTGTCCTCTCATGACCACTCACATGAAGGAGGCAGAGAGAATGAACGCTCTGGAAAATATTGCTGTGAAGGGGCACAGGAGAGGTGGGAGACAGAAGAAAAGAAAGGTAGCTTCCAAAGTCATGAAGGGCCCGGTGACAGCTTTCAAATGTAAATTGTTAACATGGCTAAAACTCAAGGGATAGAGTCCATTCAAAGACAGTCTTATGTAACTTAAGGTTGTTTAATGTTTTTATTAAAGTTTGGGGTAATTAAAATACTAACAACAAACAGAAATCTTCATACATGGCTAGTATATGAGAGCAGGAAAGGCTAGAAGGAATGAGGTCCAGCAAATAGGGACTGGAATTAGCCTTTTGTGGTTATTGAACTCTTTGTTCTGAACAAGACAGAAAGGGATCCAGGAAGAATAGATAAGGGTGGGATTATGATTACTCTCAGGGAAGATGAAAATGTTGACTCCTGATATCCTGTATTTCTTTTGTAAGGTAGGAAGTGAAGTCGAAGCACTGATGGAATTGGAGGTTTGAGATGAGTATGAAAGTTTGGAAATGGTTATTGTAGAGTAAGACAGTATGTTAACAAAGAATGGTCACAGGCTTGATACGTATTGATTCCTGATCAGATTTTATTCAAATTATTCTCTAAACAGTCAAACACTGATCGGAAAATACTGAATGTGTTTAAATAAAAAATGATTACTCTAAAAGATACTTTGCCATTAATGCCCCTCAAAATACTCCCCACCACTTCTAACACATTTGTCCCTTTCACTCACGCCACTTCCTAAAGCAGTTCTGGAAGTTCACTTTCCTGAGTGTCTTTGTAAAGTATGGTCAAAATATATAGTAGTGCTGTATATTTATAATATATGTAAATATATATATCTGTATATATATATACATATATACTGTTGCTAAGTGTCAAGCAACAGAAAGACTGGATGTAAAAACATTATAGTGTATCCACGTCCATCTTATTCACCTGACACTGTTTGACTTTTGGCTCTTACCCAATATCAAAATGACCATAAAAGGTACATGTTTTGAATGGACTCAGGACATAAAGACAGCCGCCACAGCACAATTTGAAGACTTTCATAAAAGGAGTTTCGGAACTGCTTTAGAAAGTTACAAGAACGATACGATAAGTGTGTTGGAAGTATTTTGAGGGAGATTAATGGCAATGTGTCTTTTACTGTAATAAATTTTTTAAACCTTTAGATATTCACCATATTTTCTCATCACACCTCTTATGATAACTGCTTACCCTGCCATTTTGGCAGATTATAAAATAGCAAACAAAACTGATGGGGAGATCAATTCACTCCTCCTGAATTGCTCCTCTTACAAATATTCACAATATAAAAGCACACCTAGAAATGTACAACTAAGATGTTTTTCCTTTTCTTTTTGCATTTTTTTTTTATTACGAGGCTATTTCAGTCTCCCTCTGATGGCTGGAATTTTCTGTAGAATATTCATGCCTTTCTTAAAATTTTTCTTCTCAATCCTCTGTTAAGGCAAATTATAACACCAGTATTTTAGTAGTGATCTTTGCCCCCTACTCAAAGACTACAGTCATCTTCACACTTCTGGCCACAATTAGATTTGGAAATATTATTAGCTTTGTCATTTTACCATAAAAATTGATTTTCTGTGATTACTTTGAAGCATAAATGTCAAATGAATATTATTATTCTAATTGGTAAAGTTTTTACCAGTTAAGGGAGTGCATTTTCAAAACATGGAATTAATGGTTTTATAAATTTTTACACTGCATCTCAAGTGACTTTCTCCACATTTTTTGTAATTATAACTTGCAGTCACTTTTTAAAGTACACGTACATGGACCCCATATGTGACACAGAGTAGACTATAAATTTTGCTTTGCATTTTTAATTTGAAAGGAAGTAAAGAAAGAAGGAAGGGAAAGATTAGCAGAGAGCTCTCCATTTAGCAAACAATATGTCTTGCTTTAGCTATAAATCACATTTAAGTTTCACTCTTATTTCTTGCTGAACTAAAATGGATCCTGCGTGCAAGATGCTTACTATTTAAATTATAATTATTCAAGAACTTAGTCGTGAAGAGAAGCTAAGTGAATAGATGACAGAGTGCCTGGAATGCTGAGAAAAAGTAGTTTAGAAGTTCATTTAAAAAATAATTTAGGAAAAAGAAAATACTTCAGGGCCAGGGATGTAGCTCAGTGGCAAAGCGCCTGCCTAGCAAGCACAAGGTCCTGAGTTCGATTTTCAGTGCCAAAAAAAAAAATTTAGAAGATATCACATGTAAGCAAAATATAAGATAAAATAACATAACAATGCTGCTTAGTGTTTTTTATTAACAGTTCAGGGTGATTAAGGAAATGTTAACACACAGTAATCTTTATATCACTGAAGGAAGGCTTGATACCTAGAAAATGACAATCTGTCATCCTAATTTCAGATTTTTTCCCTCTAATTTCAAATTTATTTTGTAGCCTCTAGTTGGTGTCCAATGACAAATACCTGCTCAAGCAGATAATTTTGTGATCTAAACACTGTACCTTCTAAAGTAATGTTCTTACTTAACTCTCTTTAAAGCTATGTATGAGTAAAGTTTTTGTTTGTTTGTTTGTTTTTAAACAGATGTCTTAGGAGTTACTTGGGAAAAAATAGATAGTACTAGGAAGAGTCCCTGTGTGAAAGCACAGGTGACTTTCTGTGGTGCATCTTGCTGCAGTGTGGCAGGATCATACATTTCGGCAACTGGAACATGCTATCCACCTGAGAGCTACCAATCATAATCACTTTGAAAGACACAGAGTTTATGAATTGTAACATGTCTTTTAGGTGAGAAACCAGTACTCATTAAGGAGAAAAACTAAGACAAATGCTGAGATAAATTGAAAAACAAAATGCTGGCTGGATAGGCTCTTAACATGCTCCACATAATGTGCAGTTCATATGTTGTAAAAGGTGGACTATGTGAGACATAGTTGCAAACTGAATGACTATTACTGTGCTTTTCAAGTGCAATTCAGTCTGGAGATCAATGAGTTGAGGGATTTTTCCCCCTTGCAATCCATATCAAGTAAATTATTTGTCACTGAGGAACGCACATAAATTTAACTACGTAATATCAAAACTGCTGACAGCCTTGCAGGTTATTTCAGTAGTGGAAGCCGGGCCTGAGCACACCACACTGTATTAGAGTGGTCCCTGGAGGACAGACTGAGCTTCATTGGCAAGGGCACCGTAAGAGCTCCATTTGACTCCTCATTAAGCCGCTCACAGGGATTCTACTTCTCTGTGGCTGCCATTACCTCTCTTTCTATAGAAGAGAAGTTCTGCATGATGCGAACCTATCCTAGGTAAAGGTACATCTTTACACATTTAGGAAAAGATTGTTGTTCTTCTTTGAAAACAGAGCAATTTTCTTACAGACTTAACAAAAACCTCCCAGTTTTTCTATCATTAACCACCTATTACTATTCTCATAGAAAATAGAGAACTTTGATTTGCAAAGATTCATTCTTAAATGCTCAGGGCATGTAAGAAGGTCTTTAGTGTCTATGTTTATCTTTTCTCTGTGCAAAGCAGCTTTAGGGGAAAGCAGTTGTTGATAATAATCTCAGCTTCCTTTACCCAACAGTGGTTATGATAATGAAACCAGAAGAAATATGTTAAAGCAATTGTCAACAAATAAATTACTATATGCACAATAGCTGCCAGTGGCCATTTTTGTTGACTTGAGATCTTGAAAACAGCAAAAAATGATTTACCATCTGTTGGAAATGCTGCACTGAAAAAACCAGTCCAAAGAACCACACAACATGTTCTATGAGATGATGACCCCATGTGGCTGATGATACAGGGCTAGAATTCCTCAGAGAAGTTTCCAGTAGGAGAATTCACAAGATTGTTATTAAATGCAATAAAGACAAATGAAACTACTTTATCTTGCAGTAAATGTATCAAATACTCCACTCTGGAGATAAAATTTTTAGTTATTATAAAATAATACTTTTAGTCCTTAGGTCACCTCATCACAGTGCTGCTAATAGAATATGAATAATGCTCATTTCTTTTTTTTTTTTTTTTTTTTTTTTTGCGGCACCGGGGATTAAACTCACAGGCTCACGCCTTCCGGACAGGCACTTAAGCCGCTGAGCCAAACTCCCGGCCCTGGATTTTTTGAGGCAGGGTTGCACTATGTAGCTCAGGCAGGCCTTGCGCTCGCGCTGTAGCCCAAGCCGGCCTCGAACTCACAACGCTCCGCCTACCTCAGCCTCCCGAGTGCTGGGATTAAAGGCGTGCGCCACCACGTCCGGCTAATAATGCTCATTTCTAACGCTATGCTGGGGAATGCTTTATTTGCTGTTTAACGTCGCTATTCCCCCGAAGTATTCCGTGTGAACATCCTTCTAACAGCAGAAAGAGCTAAGCAAATTATGGTAGAAGGAATAAGAAGAAAATTTAATAACAGCAAAATATGATTGTTAAAAGTATGCATTATTGTGAAAGTTCTTCTTGCATTTATGAGTGGCAGAAGCTATAAGAAGAAAACAAACAGCAAAATATGATTATTTAAAGGCATGCATTACTGTGAAAGTTCTTTTTACATTTACAAGATGAATGACCAAATTATCCCTGTTGTGATTGATACATTGTGTCAACCTGAGAAGTTTAGACGCTTAACTAAGTAACTCAACAGTTCTACATCCTAGGGGTGTAGAGGACATGCCCTTATGGCTCTAGAATGTTGCTCATTGTGTCAACTTGAGTTTAGAAGTTTAACTAAGTGACTCAGCAGGGGGCCAGGGTCCTCACTTTGTAAACATTCTGAGCCTGTGCAAGGGAAAGGCTGAGGGCTGGCGTGAGTGCTGCAAGCTTGCTTACAATATAAAGGATGGAAAAGAGGCTTGCTCTCCCCCTTTTAGCTCTTGCTGCTTTTGCTGTCTTGCACTGCCACGAACTATGGTCCCTCTGCCATGTGCCCTCCTGCCTTGTAGTCAGCTGATTATGAACTAAAACCTTCACAAACTGTGAGCTAAATAAACCTTTCTTTCCTTAATTTTGGTCATCTGGTACTTTGTCCCAGCAAAGAGAAAAAAAGTAACTGAGACACTATCTGATGCTGGAGATACAGCAGGCAACACCATTGTCACGTGTGTATCACACACACACACAACAATTCACATATAGCCACTCATTTCAAAACCAAAATATTTATGAGTTATCACTGGCATCTTGTGAGTGTAATTTTGCCACTGGCTTAGACATTTCTTTAGTTCTAGAAATTAGATCTACTAGAGATCAACTTTGAGAATAAATGAGAATAGAACGCTTCCTTCAGAGGCTTTTGCAATAAAAAAGAAAATATATCAACCTAAAAGCCCTACATGCCCAGTCCTAAGAATAAAATGTTCGGAAAATCCACAAGTCTAAAACCTAGAACAGAGAAGTAGCTAATGTTTCCAAGAGGAAGGAAAGATCCAGATCGACATAGGGCTGGTATGAGGACACTAATGTGAGATTCTGGGGAGGAATAAGGTGAAAACAGAGGAAGCTTCAGAAGGAAGTCATTAAAGAGGATATTCTCACACAAATTAAAGCCATCATTCTGTATTTTATGTGTATGGACATTAGTAAGTAAATACTCATGTAAATATGCTTGATTTAAAACTTCTTAGAGGATTAGTTTCTGACCACTATCCAGGTAGCAAAAGACTGAGTAAACATTGCTGTGTTGTTTTTGATTTTTTTTCAGGTCACTATTCCTTAGCTGTGCCACTGATGGAGACAAAGCTGGTGCCTGAACTCCTCCTACATGTTATCCTAGGTGACCTAACCTGTCTCCTGGTGCCAACCATGCCTTGAGGATAAACAGGAAGTTGATCACTTGCAATCCACAGTAAGGTTACTTTACATGCTAATAAGAAATTGCTTATATCTAAACAGTGCTCACTATAGTTTGTTTTGACATATTCATCTTTCAAAAACTACACATAACAACAAAAAGGCCAAGCAAGTAGTGTGGGTTCACAACGTGGACGGCTTTGCTTGCGATTCTAAAATATCTTGTTTTAATTATTCATGGATAATATTTTAGAAACCATGTATCTTTTTTTAAATGTGTAGAAAATATTGTGATTTCCCCCCTCTATATTCAGCTTTAGGTGAGGACAGACTTTGGTTAAAGGGCAGTCTGAAACTTACATGAATTCTTAATTTCAAATGAAAACGTGTATAATTGTTATTTTTTTCTAGGTGATTACTGGAAGGAGAGAATTAAAGCAGGTTGTGGAGGATAAGGGGGAATGCCTTGCCCATTACACACACACACACACCCCTCCATCTCTACCATCATAAGCACCCAAGTGTTACTACGCATTTATAATGGAGCACAGTGGAAAGATTACGTGGGGACTAGGATATGGCCCCCAGATTGCGCAAGAGGAGTCGGTGAGGGAACCCCAGAAAACTCCTGACTGTGGGAAGGTTGAGGCGGAGCCTGAACTGGGGGCTGCCCAGCAGTAAGAGACTACTGGCGGGCGGACCCTGGTGGGAGGGCTGGGAGGCTGCAGTCACTTTGTGACTCCGCAGCCCACTGTAAATGTCCCTGTTGCTAGAGAACCACGGCCAGCTGGAGGCAGCGCCCCCGCCTTTCCCTCACCACGAGGACCTCGCGCCTCCCCTGGCAGCCGGTGGCTGAGGCAGCGGAGCCTCGCCCACTCCAATCCCCACCCTCTCCATCCTTAGCCATTAAAGAACAGCGGCGCCCGGCACGTTCAGGGAGGACTCGGGAGGCAGAGAGGAAAGGAAGCGGGCTCAGCGGGGCTGGGAAGGCAGCATGCGCCCGCCGGGAGCTGCCTCGGCTGCGCCCACCGTCTGAGCGGCAGCCCCAGCTCGCCATTGTGAGGAGCCTGGCGGCGGCGCCTCCGGTCCGGTCCCCGCCGCGATGGGGCACCTGCCCACGAGGACGTGCGTTGGCCGCCGTCTCCTGCCTCTGCTCTGGTTCTTTGTGCTGCTCAAGGTAGGGGATCTCCCCGCGCTCCTCCCCAGCGGTCCGGCGGGCAGCAGCTCTCTGGCGCCCACGCTCCGTGGTGGGGAGCGATGCGCCCGGGGCGCGCTGGGCTGGCCGGGCCGGGGAGCCTGCGGTGCTGCCGGGCGCACGCTTTGTTGTCCTGGGGAGTGCGCGTTCAGGGTAGTGTTGAGGGAAGGGGCTGAGAGAATAAGGGAAGTTTGCTTTCTCCTGCTTTCTCTCTTTGTGCTCTGTGATCACCGCTGATTTTCCCTATGAGAGGTGGGCTTGTTGGATAGTGCTTTCTTAACCAAAATGAGGTCACTTTCCTTTTGGTCTTCGCAGCGCCCCAACGCCTTAACCTTTCCACCATCCTCCCGCAAAGGAGTGCGAGGCGCTTTGTCTTAATTTGCCTTCCGCTGGAATTGTACGCGAGAGGTTGAGATCCCGGGTCACACACGGACTGCAGGATGGGTCGAGGCGATAATTTTCCTTGAATAGGGAATGAAGCTTCAGCCTGGCGTTCTCTCCTTACTCCGCCGTTTTACCTCCACCCTGGAATTCCTTGTAAAAAGTCTCCAGACTTTCTTCACTATGTTTACAGTGGATACTACCTCTAATTTTATTAGTGATAGAAACAAATGTGTAATTCACTCCCCCCCCCCCCCCCGGTCTTCTTTGGAAGGCAGTATTTTACTTTGGGGAAGAAGGGAAAGGAATAGGCTGCTTTAAAAAAAAAATCGTAGCTTGACACCTTTAACACGTGTAATTTTTTTTTTTGAAAAAAAAATAGCTGAATGTTTGCTCGAAAGGCGGTGTGAAGTTGCGAAGCGGTTATCTACCATTCGGGACTTGAGTGGGTCTGCTCAAGTTCGGTCAATTGTCCTTTCTTTGCTTCTCTCCTTTTGGAAACTCCAGTGTCCACAGGTGACCAGGAGCTAGCCTTTCAGCACCATTGCGCTCTCAACTCCAGAAATGGATGCAACATTAATGGCTGCAAATGTTTCCTTATTAAGAAGTCACTTCTTGCTTGCATGCACCATTAATTATGAATACCTGACAAGCATATAGTGGAACAGCACCAAAGAATTAGGAACAGCGTCAGTTTTCAGTACTGTATAGTTTCATGTATCTTTGTGAAACCTAGGGGAAAGTATTTCAAGGAACAATACCAAGAGTATACAAATAAAATTGTAAATTCCATTTAATGTGTTCTAAGTATTTTTGCTACGTTGTAGATAATTCATTTTATTTTAAAACCTGACAAAGAATGGTTCAGTCATGTTTTCCATCTAGGAGGCTGTTCTTCAGTACACATCACAAATGTATTTGGTGTGCTATTTTTTTCATTTTTCTGTATATCAAACTGCCACCAGTGTTCAATCTATACAGCATAAAATTATTTATTATTATTAATTATGAAATTAAGTGAAAAAATGAGTCACTGTAGGTTACTGAGTAACAGCTAAGAATTACATATCCACCGCATAATGTTGGATCCAGACCCAACCTTTGGAATAACTGCAGGTTTTTGCTTGCGTTCTTCAGAATGAATGAGAACTCCAGAAATAAACATGATTCATTTTGGAGTAGGGCTCATGTGCTGCAAATAAGATGTAAAAAAAAAAAAAAATACACCAAAAGTTTGAAATCAAAGTTCAATAATGGAATGAGAAAATCCAGTCAGTTATGGTGTAATGATCATCTCAGCAATTGTAATTAAAATTCACCTTGATTCACATGAATATTTCGTGAAGTTCTAAGGTAAATATCAATTATGGTAAACTGCATAATGCAGTAAACCTATCAGCAGAGCTTGACATCTAAAGCAGTTACTATAATGAGACAATTTTATAAGGAAAGCTATTACTCTATTTTTAGGCAAGTGCAGTATTGCTTTCATCTTAATATGAAATATAGAGGAATGATATATTTATGTATAAATATACAAATGCCCACTATGTGCTAGTCTTTAAGGTATTTCCTGTCTTTTAATTTAGTCCTGTTTTGTTACACTTACCAAGTAATATTCAAACAGATAAATTCCACAGATAGTGCAGCATCTTACATTTTAGAAGGTACTGTATTACATGGTGCATTGAATATATAGTATAATCCTTTTATAATTTGGAGATACTTTGGATTTCAAATCTCCTGTATAAGAGACAGTCAAACAGACCTAACTCTACAGGTGGTGACAAGAACATGAAAAAAGTATATTATTAAACACCAAATTCTCAGCCAAATCTCAGTGATAAAAATCTAAAGAAGTTCATGTGTGCTGAGTCAGAAAAAAAAAAAAAAAAACTATTCCTCAAACCCTCAGAAATATCCACAGTTTTCATTATAGCCAACAATTTTTTCATATGGATATCCCACACTGGATTCCTGAGGACTATCAGTCAAAGAAATCCAGTTCTAGGCGTGATTTATAGTTTTACATTTTCCATGATTCAGAAATGAGCAGCTGGATATAAGAAGTGAGAAAGTGAGAATGCTTAAATCTATGAATGGGCAGAACCAGTTTTACTGGGGGAACCTAGCTGTCATTGACACGGAAGGCTTTGTGTATCATTCTTCATTCATGGCTTGGTTGTAGCATATTTAGTCATCTCAGATAATCCAGTATTATCCACTGCACATTATGAGGCTAATAGTCAAAGATGTGTAAGCACAACAATGGTAAAAAAAAACTTTTAGTTTCGCTTCAATATGATGGTATATCTATAAAATGAGAATCAAAAGTGGACCCCTACAAAATGGGAGCCTAGTCTTCCATCTAGGAATGCAAATGGCTTTGTCTTGTGCATTTTCCCATAATTCCCGCTGAGAACAATGTAACCTCCTTCACCGGTCCTATCCTTACTGACCTCTCTCTCCCTGGAAATGGCTTCCTGCACCAATTCACTCAATACCAGTACTTTTCCACAAAGGTGGAAGCTGTGGAATACGACATCAGTGAAATATGAAGTCTTCCCTTCCTGAAATGTTAACTGTTAAAGATTAATTGGAATGTTCCCCAAATTGATAAGCTTGGATGGCATATGTTCTTTCTTTCTAGATCTCCTCTCTGTATTTCCTTATTTCAGTACTTACCTAAGATGTCATCAGAGAACATTAACTTTGAAAGGGGTCTTAACATTGTGTTTTTAAAAAGAGGTTTATGTTTAATTCTATAAAGCATGAATGTTATGATACCTGTCATATTACTGTTTTCCAGGGTGAAATATCACTTTTTATAGTCTGTCTTTTTTCACTTCCTTGGGTTTCTTTCTCCTGTGTGCATGTTGGGTTGAGAGGAGGAGAGAGATCTCTTTCTTTTACAACGTTGCTATTCTATACTTGACAGTGCTGGCAGATGACCATTGTCCTTTCCCTTTTCTGGAGGAACTTAGACCATCTTCCTCCCAATGAAATTTGCTGTCTGTTAACTACAGGTCAACAAACTCCTTTCATAACTGACATTGTCAAACTTTTAGAGAAACCCTCTTACCTGTGACATCCCCAGGAATTTAGAGAAGTCTCACTGTGCTTTTACAACTGACTGGGCGATAATCCTCCCTATTGTGAACACATGTCTGCTTTAGTTCTTTGTTGTGCGGAAGACCCTTGTCTTGTGAAAAAAAAATTCACACTATTCTTCTGCCATGCTTTTGCCCCAAAGAAAATGCTGCTCCATGTGGATAAATTATTAAAGATAATATATGATTGTACTTTAAAATGTAGTACTGTTTCTGGTATCTAAATATAAAATTGAAAAGTATTTCAACTTATAGCATATTGACTCCCAAGTCTTATATACAAAATTCCAACTTGAGTCTTGAGGATCTGCAAAGGATCATTAGTGCTGGATAAAGTTGGTGCACCTGAGTAAAACACTGTAATTGGCAGCAGAGTGGCACAATAAAAGATTTGACAATAATGACCACAAAAACCTGTTTTTTAAATTTTCTCCCAGTTCACTGGATTCAGATACAGTGTTCCAGTGATGTCACAGTCTCAGGGACATAGCCCAATGCAATGATGAGCAATACTGTAAAGCACTTAGTGTTTTCATTTAATGACTCCAAATATGTCATAAGTTTTTTTGAGTAAAGAAATGTTTATTGTAGTTTTGTCTTCTACTGTACCTAGTATCTGGTGTTAGAAATGTGCTAAACATTTAACAAGTACAGTGAAAATGTTCTGCATTATATAAATAGCTTTCGACTGAGAATTGTGAAATACTGTGATACTGACTTGTGAGCGTATCTTTAAGGAAAACATGAGAGAACTCATTATGTGAATGAAATAATAATAATCACAATGTACTCATTGCACTAGAAATAGTAAAATCTTTACCAATTAATTAACATTTGCATCTTATTAAAACCATATATACAAATGCTCATGTGCTTTCCCCCCCCAAATGTAATACTTCCAATTGCTCATTTATTATTCATTGATGAGACATTACCTGCTATTTGATGTCACCAATTAACAAGTAGCCATCATCTTAGGGGAAATGATTCCCTTACTAGCCACGTAGCTGACAGCTTCAGTCAATATCCAGATACGTGGCAATATTGTTGGTTTCTCTTTCACATCACCGCTCTAAGTCCACTATCATCCAGCTCTGACCATGACTTCTGCATTCCTAAGGGTAGAATACCTTCTAATTTTTGCCAGAAAGTGTCCTCAAAAGACGACCCCTTTTCTGTGATCTGGTCTTGGTTATACCTAGGCAGATGTTTCATCCAGAGTCATAATTCTGTGGCTTTAAGAACTTTTCTTTAGTTCCCTAAGAGACTCACTGATTTCAACATTTCTTCTTAAATAAAGAGAATTTCTTGGTGCAAAAGCGTCATTGATTTCAGGAACCAAAACAAGGTGAATGTGGCTCACAGAAATAACAAACGTGCAGATGGAGTGGGATGAGGCATGGCAGGACACAGACTGAACCTGTGACCTCCTGCGTAACTACTCCAGCAGGCTCCATATGGTTTCTCCTAGCTATGAAGAGGAGTGTGTGTAAAAACATCAAACACCTCTTACGTAACCTGTGGTCACTAGTTACTCCCAGTGTTTTTCTTTTCTATGCTTATCCCAGGGCTCCAGAAGACCAGTCTTTACATGTTTCCCCCTCTGCCCTTAGTAATTTCAAATCCATTTCTTTACACTGAACCATATCTTTCTTATCCCTAGTCAAAAGATTATCCTCAGCATGTTCAGAATCTAGTTCTCCAGCAAAAAATTTATTCTTTCAATAGATATGGTAGTTGTTTAAAAATCAGCTCTTTTTTCTTCTATATTTTAAAACCAAACAAACAGAGAATGTTTAAGACAAGGTTGAAAAGACTTCTTGATAAAAGTTTTTCCTCTCCATTTTATCATGACAAAAAAGGGAAAGAGTCACCATTTGACTCTTACATGCATTACTATGAACTGATTTTGGACTTCTACATTGTAGATAAGCAATAGTCTATGTTTGAAACTTGTTAGTTAAGATACAAAGATTACAAAATTCAAAACAGGTTCATTTAGTTTTAATTTACCTTCAGATAGGAATCATGTTGTTAGAAACTTTTCATCAAATCAAGATGAAAGAGAAAAATGTTACATGGGAAATGATCCAGAAACAGAAAAACAAAATTGTAAGTAGGACTTCAAGCTGGAGGGTTTTATTATAAATTATAAATATATGATAATTTCTGTAAGAAAATACAGGGAAAATGAAAAATTTTTACGAAAACAAATATACTACCATACTTCTATCTGTTTGCGAATAAACGTGCTTCTTACCAAATGTTCTTAATTTAGTTTTGCATTCTTCCTAAAGAGAAATGCTGTGCAATTGATTTTTTTTCTGACAAGACTGTTTCCATCTGAAACTAAGTTAAAACCTGTCTTTAAACTTCATGCTTTATTAGAAAATTTTAAATGTAGGACTGCTATTTATCTAAAATGTTGGATCCAAAATCAATTCATAATAATATCTACATAAGATTCAGATACTGATTCTTTTCTTTTATGTATTTTCTCATTTAGCTGTTTTCAGATAACTGACACTTGTTTTGTTTTGTTCTGTTTTTATCCTTCTGACCACTGATGTGTTTTAAAATTAGTGATCTGTGCGTGGGTAAGAAAATATTATCATGACTCTACCATGCCTTTAGTACTGTTCTTTATTACCCCATATCAACCAAATTAAAGAGAAATTTCTGTCCTTGGTTCTCTTTACTCTTAACCATACCAGTGACCAGCTATGAGCTGGTGTCCTGATCCACACTGTCATTCCCTCTTGATTGTACCTCCAGGAAATTGTGATTGGCATGTAAAAACTAACAGTCAGAAAATTCCAAATTCTAGTGAATTCCAAAGTATCTTTTGATTTTTGGTCCTGTCTAAAGTTTAGTCCCTAACTCCTCATGCTTAATTTCTAGATCTAGATTTTGATTAACTGTAGCATTTCTGCTTTTGAAATCTGGCTTTAATTTCTATCTAATTTCTCCTTGTTCTGTAGTTTACTTAAAAGAGTGTCCTATAAAAAAAATTGGGGCTGACCAATCTTCTCCCAAAACCAAGATAGCAACATTGATAAATTGCTTTATTTCATCAATTCTAAGCCTGTCTTTTGGATTTGAGAATAATGATTTACTGCCCAGTACAATTCAGTCAATCAAACAGCTATTGAGCATCCATTACACACCAGGAATTAAACTAGATGTTGCAGGTACAGGAATAGGTAGCAGTCAGTTGAATCCTGGCAATAACATAGTGAGAACATAGTCACAGAAAAAAAAAAAGTATTAAAATGTGGTTAAGGGGCAAGGCATGGTGGTGCACCCCTGAACGATCTCCAATAAATAAATAAAGTCAGATTTTTAAGTACAGAAAAAAATACATAAGAATTTTAGAAGACAGGCACATAACTATCTGGTAGTTTAGGGTGATGCATGAATTCAACTCTAAAACACAGGTATTTTATTTGCAGCACAGACAGCAAGTTCAACATGTTGATTAATTTTAATGACATCACTAAAATGTTAGTATATATGCTCCAGAAGCCTGAATTATCAAGGTTTTTAAGTGATTAAAACATAAAAAGATAGTTTAAAGCAAATGCTATCACCTAAATAATTCAGTATTTCACTAGCGAGTTGAAAAGTATTACATAATTTTATAATACACTAATCTATTACCACAATCTAGCATTGTAGTGATGAAGTGCTAAGGTTAGGTCAACTGTAATTTTTTCTACAACTTTATTCCCAAATCAGAGACAGAAATAGGGAAGAAATTGGGATAAAATTACTTATCCTTTCACATACATGAGTGAAAGGAAATTTTCCCACCACTTCATGAATTTATGATAAGGAGAATTTCATCTGGAGAGTATACAAGTAATATTAATAATTCCTTGATGAGTAATAAATTTATTAAATTTTTTAATACAAAATCAAAATTTCCAGAAATGCCAGAGAACATATTTACACAATCTCTTTCTGTGCCTGGAGTGGCTTCATTAGGGTTAATCTAATTGTTGTACACCATTTTTCTCTAAGACAAACCAGAAATTTTCAATTTAAATCAAGTGGGTGATTAATAAAGTAGCTATTCTAGTAACACTGCAATTGTGTTTTAATTTACTTTGATATTTACTTTGATATTTAATCATAAAAGCAAAAGTATTCTTACCTAATACCATGAAGTTGTATTTGTAATAATAAGTGCCAATATCAGCAGCAGAAAAACTAGATTTTATTTGAATATATGTAATATTCTTATATTTTCTTTAGGAAGAAAAACTGGTTTCTAAAGTTTCTGAATCTTAAATTGATTAATAAGGTGAATGCTGAGAGGCTAAGGGATTTGTACATTGTCTGTAATGAATTAAAAATTGAGTCGTGTGGTTCTCCTTTGAAAGATTTTAGGAAAAACAGGTAATTATGCATTGAAACGCATTGGTACAATAGTGTTATTTACATATAAATATATGATGAAATATGGCCAAGTTTAGTTTGAATTATCATTGGGAATTTTCTCTGCAATTTTCCCTAACCATATTATACTTTTTAATTACTGTCTTAGAAATGACTATAGGCCTTACTCAAAATGGTTAGATTCTTGGGATTTGTAATATGGAAATTCTCATATGGTCAGAGCCTTGGTAAAATGATTGCAAGGGTTTAGAATTAAATACTTTGGATTCATTCTGAAAAACCACACTTAGGAGGTTTTGTTTTGTTTTGTCGTGTTGTGTTTTTAATTAGCAAAATCTGCTCAAACTCAGCCACCTTTTGGAGACCCAAGATTACTTCCTTAGATTCCCTTTTTATATATTTGCTACTAATAAGAGACAGCTGTGTGTTAAAACCTTTTTCTCACTTGTATGCAATTACCCTGCTAGTTTCAATTGCTTGATTGATGCAGTTTCTTTCTTTCTGAAGGTTAATTGAGAACCCAATAGGAATCTTTCTATTGAAATTCTTGTTGCTATGCTCGAGGCCTTCAATTAGCCTTTTTGGTCTATGGTTTCTTGTGGTTCTGAAGTAGGAAATTCTTAGTTGAAATCTAGTAAGTCTGAATCAGATGTGCATCTTCTTGCACAATAATTTCATAAGAACATATTAAGATTTGGGAAACTAATATATGTTTACCATGAAGAAAGTATAAAATGCAACAGACAGAAAAAGAAGAAAGTCGTTCTGAAACACTCTATTCCAAAATAAATACCGTCTGGAGACACATATTCCCAAATGTTTTTCTGTATCTGTCCAACTCTGCAAATTTTTAAAAGCTATCAAACTGTACTACTATGCATGCTCTTTTCACTTGTGTATTATTTTTTCAAAAACTGAGCATTTTCAATTTTCTGTATTTTATGACAATATATCATGTGTCTTTGAGTTAGTTGTATGCAATTCCCACATGAATTTTGATTAATTAGGGACATAAACAATTATAGATACTGATAATAACCATGAAATATGTACAGAGAGTGACTGAGCAAGAGGATTTTCACCTGTATGTGTACCTTCCATTAGTGCGAATAGTTAAGACTGAATCACATAGAAAAGATACTGTATTGACAGGTATTTACTTCCAACTTTTCCACAGCTAAATGCTATGCATAAGAAACTGGAAAATATGGGTTTTCTAGCTAAAAATAAAAAATGACATGGGACTGAATTCTAGCTGTGCTCCTTGCTAGCTGTGTGCTACCTGGAAGTATACTGAAAATTACAGTGGCTGCCTCCAGTGGCCAAGTCAGGCATCTCTCCATCCTCAGTCTGCTCTCCTGCTATCCACAGAAGAAAATTCCTCTCACTTTTTAATCCAGATGGTAGGAAGGGGAAATAGTGTCCTACTCAACCTTAATGCCCTGATCAGAGTAATCAGCCAGGAGGTGACAATCTGACTAAGTTAATCTCCTTGGAGGACCTCACCCCTTTGAACACTGTCTCGAAGACTGGCATGTGATCTAAGCCAGAATAATTACCTTCTAGGCCTGTGATTCTTTCAAACTTTCAAACATGGAGCTATGACATGAACTCAGACATACAGATCTTGGAAGTTGTCCTTGACCATAACACTAACAGGAAGAGACACTTTATAGCAGAAAAGAAGGAGGCAAGCACAGTAGATGTCAGGGGCACATCCTTCATTGCAAGAAAGACAACCTCATTTCTCAGAGGCACTCAACAGGTACAGAGAACAATTACAAAGCAGCAATCTACTGAAATTCAATCCCACAAGAACTGAACTGACATAACAATGATGTGTGAGGTCATTAAGCAATCTGAATCTGATATAATTTATCATATCAACTGGGATCATTATGCCAGGGCAGCAGACACAAATCGACCTGTTCTGGGAAAACCAGGACAGATGGCTCCCTTTCCTGAATACACTAGCAAGCATGTTTTATGCAGTATATACTCATGAGCCTCTCAGTCATTTCACTCATCTCTGAATATCTTTGCCCTAAACAAGAACTACCTGAGTAAGAGAAACTGTATTTATCTTTATCTAAAACTAAAATCTATGCACAAATGTTCATAAATACTTTGCTTCAACTAGCCAGACCCTGAAAACTGCTAAAATGTTCTTCAGTGTGTGAATGGTTAAAAAGCTGTGGTACATCTGTATCATGTAATACTAGTTGACAATAAAGAGAAATGGACTCCCAATGTGCATTACTGATCCTTAAGAAAATTATGCTGAGTGAAAAAAGCCAGTCTCAAAAAGCTGTATATTATGGAATTTCACTTATATAATATTTTTGGAACAACTAAGTTGTAGGGCTAGAGAACAAATTCAGGTTACCTAGGATTGGAGACTGGGGAATGGGGAGGAGGTCTATGTGGCTATAAAGGGATAGACAGGAGTCTTATAATAATAATGGAATAATTATGTATCTTGGTCATAGTGGAAGTAACCTGAAGTTATACATGTGATAAATTGTAAGATCTAAGAGACATTATGGTAGCCATTGTTTATTTCCTATCATCTTGTTTTGAAGTCCTGTAATGCTTTCATTCTTTTGTTTTGATTGGTTTTATTCTATTTTGTTTTGCTTGATTTTATTATGTGTGAAGGCATGGACAGCTATTTTGAAGAAAATGAAAGACACCATGGTAGCCATTGTTGGTTTCCAGTTATCTTGTTTTGAAGTCCTGTAATGCTTTCATTCTTTTGTTTTCATTGGTTTTGTTCTGGGTTTTTTTTTTTTATTTTATTGTGTGTGAAGGTATGGACAGCTATTTTGAAGAAAATGAGAGACAGTTTGGTAGCCATTGTTGATTTCCTATTGTGTTGTTTTGAAGTCCTGTATCACTTGCATTGTTCTGTTCTGATTTGCTTTATTCTGTTTTGTTTTGTTTTATTCTCTTTAAAAAATTATTTATGCTTCCATTAAAAAATTGTAAAATCTGTACACACACACACACATGCACTAAAGCACATATATAACTGGTAAAATCTGAATAAATTCTATGGATTATACTAATATCAGTTTCACTGGTTGGATATTTCCTTGTTTTGATAGGCAAGATATCAACATTGAGGGAAGCAAGTTGAAGGATATATGGACTTTTTTGTATAATTTTTTGCAAATCCTTTTTTTTTTTTTTTTGGTGACACCAGGGATCCAACTCACAACCTTGGTCCTGCCAGACAGGTGCTTAAGTCACTGAGCCAAACTCCCAGCCCTAGTTTTTTGAGGCAGGGTTGCACTATGTAGCTCAGACCAGCCTTACACTTACATTGTAGCCCAAGCTGGCCTCGAACTCACAGTGCTCCTCCTACCTCAGCCTCCTGAGTGCTGGGATTAAAGTCATGTGCCACCACGCCTGGCTCTAATTTGTATCATTTTTCAAAGTCTATAATTACTTTAAACAAAAAAGTTTAAAAATTATTAAGTTTATTTTATGTTTTTCCATTTGTGTATGAGTGTGTGTGTGTATGTGTGGTATTCTTAAATTTTCAATTTATAGTCTTTGTCCATAAGGACTATCTGAGAAAGACAATAATTACATTTGCAGTGAAAGTAAAAATA
>RJWM01019263.1:0-37269 GCA_004363535.1 Dasyprocta punctata
CCAGCAGAATATGGACTAAAACCTCCAAAAATGTAAGCTAAATAAACCTTTCATTCCCCAAGTTTGGGTGTCAGATGTTTTGTCTCAGCAATGAGAGAAAAGTAAGCAAGCCAGGCCACAAGTGAAATTAAAGAAGAAATTAAATAGTTTCTACAATTAAACAATAATGCCAGTACAACATACCAGGACTTATGGGGTGCAAGGAAAGCAGTCCTAAGAGGAAATTTTATAGCAGTGAATTCTCACATCAGGAAAACAGAATGAGGTCAAATAAACAATGTTCAACCTCAAGCTATTAGAAAAAGAAGAGGCAATTAAGCTCAAAGCTGGTACAAAGGAGGAAATTGTAAATATCACAGTAGAAATTAATGCAACTAAGACTAAGAAAACAATACAAAGAATCAAGTGAGTTGATTCTTTGAAAGATGGAGTAAAATTGATAAACCCTTAGACAGCCTTATAAAAAACAAGAAAAAAAAGATTCAAATTAATGCCATGTGCTGACCCTATCACCAGACAGAGAATATTTCTGTCACACTTGCCTGAGATTTTTATGGCACACTGATGACACACAAGTAAAAGAATATGAATTTTTTACTTAGTAAATGTTCATTGTGGCTCCCTGGAAACAACAGATTAGATTTCTTAACTGAACGTCTGTTTCTTTCAAGGATAATGCAATACTAGATATAATCAGAAAGAAAAGTTCACTGTGGCTTTCTCATGAGAAGCAGGAGAAAAGGCTAAAATATTATTTGATATTTGATTGGTGAACAGTTTGGGTCACCATGGTGACCAAGAGTAAACCACTTGTTTGTACCAGGGAACTTCAGGTGACATCCATAGACGCTAGTTGAAATTAGTGTTTTCTTCTTCCTAAAAGCAACCATGTGAGTACGCTCTCCCTGTAGTATCTTACAATTTTTACAAATACATTTACATATATATAATTCATTGATACACATTCAGGAAACCAGCTATGCAAAGCAGAAGTGAGAGCCTTATATAAGCTTTGAAACCCCAGGTTTAAGTACCAACCTCTTTTATTTACTAGTTATACAATCTTCAGCAAGTGGTTTAGTTCTTCACAATTCTTTTCTTTGCCTGTTACAAAGAAGCCTTTTGGCTAAATGATCTGATGAGTGTAAAGCACACAGTACTGTCCCTGGCATGAAATAGTCATTCAGATTATCACTGGTTTCTTCCCCCTCCATCCCTGTAGAGATTGTTTTAAAAGAAAATGCTTGCGTTAGTTACACTGTAAGACTATACTCCTGGATCAGCCAAAAGACATATATTTGTTAAGTGAACAGCATTGGCCTGGGTGACAGAAGAGGTCAAAATATCACAATTCCATGAACCCTTAGGAAATGCAAATATTCGTGAACCACTTGGTTTTCTTTCTCCTTGGATGAAAATAAGAACCTTAGGTACTTCTGTGCCATCCAAAAAACCCATGGGAGTTTAGAAGCAGACATCTAGTTATGCGTCTTTGAACTCTTTAAATCCCCAATCAATATTTAGAACTCTGAAAAGTTATTTTCCATAATGCCAGAAATCACCGAGTATGCAAACAGATGAGAAACAGCTGGTTTCCTTCTTTGGATCTGACAATTTCATGAATTCCAGATGCCACCACTTACTTTTATAATAGAATATTTCTTTGCATTCTATTCTGTGTCCAAGTCTCAAATTGTCTATGAGTTGAATCTTCAGAAAAACTCCTAGATGTTTTTTGAGTGTAGAATTAAGGTCTGTTGGAGCCCAACTGCCAACCTCAGCCCTCTCTGATCCTAATCAGTCACTTGCAATGAGGTCCTTCATGTACTTTTATCAAACATCTCCATGATTCAAGAATAGTAAAAGACTGTAGAATTCTCCTTGAAACAAAGCACTGTCCTCAGTGTTTTGGATTGATACAATGTCCAAGAATCTCTCTGTATTTGAAAGGGTGTCTAAGTTTATAGGGAAATGAGAGTTCACAAAAATGACAGTATAAATCAGCAAGTGATGAGCACAACTTAAATAGTGTCACAAGTTGATGGATTTCACAGAAACCGATGGAATTCTTGGAGCTGGAAACATTTATGTGCTCTCTTCTAAATGTGTAAGATCTTGATAGCCAAACATGATAAAGAGGGACTTTATTCCAGGAAGCAGCATGAGAAAAGACTGGCAGGAGAAGATAAGAAAAATTCCAGGAAACCCTTCTTTTTACTGCTGACTAGTACAAAAATTAGTGGAGTTTATTTTTAGCTCCTTGAACAATGACATCCCTTGAGGTTTTAGACTATAAGCTCTGCGAGGCCAGGAGATATATTCCTTATAGCCATCGCAACAGTATTTGCTCAGTGAACACTTGTCAAGTAAGTGAAAACATTGAATGTTTCCTAGTAGAAGAATGCCAACAAGGTCTAGAGAAACTATGGCTCTGCTGCTTCAATGTCTTTCTAGGTCCTGGGTAAACTTAGAAACTGTAATGTATCCTAGATCAGGAAACAATACTTAATATGCTAGTTGGTGTAAGTTAACAATCATCTTAAAAAGCTAAAAAGGGAATTCAAAGTAAAAAAAAAAAGTAATTTATTAAGGGTAAGTAAGATTATACATTTATATTGATAAAAGGCAATTAAGTATTTCCAGGCATGGTGCTGCTGGTGTTGCTGTTGGTGGTGATGGTGGTGCCGGTGGGGGCAGTGATGGTGCTGCTGGTGGTGACACAGCTGCCAAGCTGGCCGACAGCTTGTGGTCCTCCGCCCTCAGTATTTTCTCAAGTAGCTGAGATTACAGGTATATACCAAGACTGGCTTACAAAGGCAGCTAAAAGAAAGGGTAATGTGATAGCTCAGTCCTTTTGCTAACTTCTGATTCTCTTAGTGCTTTCTTTCAGGTAGTACAATGTGTTTAGGATTCACATAAAAGAATATGATATAGTGAGTTCATTCAGTAGATACTTGTGAAATACAGAGGTTCTGACTTACTATTAGTTTGTAAACTTCTGGAGATTGCTGCCATATATACACCTATGGTGCCTGACACTGAGTAGGCAAACAGTCGATACTTTTGCACCTAATGGAGGCTTTTATGGAACTGCCTCAGTCCCATTGATTCTAGGGTGTTATTCTCAGTATTCATTACTTTTCTGTCTCGGCATGGAAAAACACTAGCAAGGAGGTTTTTGTTGTTTTGTTTTGTTTTGTTTTGTTTATAAACTTTTATGTACGGTGAAATGCCACAAGGAAAGGTAAGAGTCAATTTAACCAGAATTCTTGTAATAGTTGTGCCCTCCCTTATGATATTTTCCATTCTATCTTACATTTCAGTGATTTGCAAACAAGGAATTGCAATTATCCTGTGAGATGCTACAGTCCAAACCACAATCCAAGCCTTCTTTGGAGTCTTAAAAAACATGTAGCAGAATTTTCACACACTGAATATTAACAAGTATTTGTTAAATGTTGAACTTAGTAGAAATTTAAGGTAAACACTTACTGGCATAACAATGCATAAAAATACTATAAAAGGTGCTGGTAAGGAAGCAAAACAGAAATATAGAGAATAGAATAGTGCTAGTAATGAACTGCCTTGTGCTGCCTGAAGGTCTCTAAGGCTGAGTGCAGGTATAAAAGAAATTCATCATTTTGTCAATTAAACCTCAGGATTTATAATACCTGAGGAACCAAACAGCATCCTTACTGAGTTTTTATGCTTGCTTTGCATTACTATATACTAAAACAAAGTTATAAAATAAAGCTGACCTGCACTCAGAATTCCTGCCTTCAACTAGACAGAAAGGAATGAACATCTGTGATAAAGTCTCATCAACAGCTACTTCAAGACTCTTGATTGAAATGTTGCTCATTATACTTCAGCCTACCTGGGGTTCAAATCTCACACCTAAAGTCTTGCCATGAAGATGTGTTTGGAACTTTATGTGTGGATAAAACTATACAGTCATTCCTCAGGGTCTACTGGGTGTTGTTTTCAGTGTTCCCTGCAAGTACCAAAGTCTGCAGAAAATCAAGTAACTCATACAAAATAGTGTAGTATTTGCCTATAACCTATGCGTGCCTTTCCATATACTCTAAAAGATCTCTAGGTGCTATTAGTCATAGCACCTAATAACAACATAAATTCTGTGTACATAGTTGTCATACTATCTTGTTTTGGGAATGATGACAAGAAAAGTAGTGCGTGTGTGTGTTCAGTACAGGTGCAATTTTTGAAATATTTCTGATCCTTGGTTGGTTGAATCTGTGGATACAACACTTGCTGGTATAGGGTGCTGATTCTATACTAAGCCTTTTTGACACATCAGGAATCAAGCTGTTTGGGATGAGATTCAAGGTTAGTTTGCCTTATTTTGAAATCTGCTGATAGATAATATGGTAGTAAGAGGTCTTTGAAGCAGATAACAAGTGCCTATTATTGCATATAAAACCTGTTCTGAGGACAGAAACTTGACATTCAAACAAGGAAATAAAAATATATTCAAGTCTCTCTTTTCTTCTTCAAGAATAGCAGCTTCAGGAAGACAATGTGTGTCTCAAAAGTATTAATTCAAACATAATATATGACAACTTTGCCCTGTTGGACACACAAAAGACTTTGGTCAGAATGCAATTAAAGAGATTCTAATCTTCTAATTAGGAGCAAAGTGACTTTCTTGGCAAAAGGGAAAAAATGCCAATCTTCTAAATCCAAGATCTTCATTCACCTATCCTGATCATGGGCTATCAAATGGAACATTTTCTCCTTCCTTCAAAACTAGGCTACAATGACTTTAGGAAATCTACTCCTAAATTCCCATATTGACAGACACTTTAATGAGCCTCTGAAATCTCAAACAGGATGAACTGAACTGCAATGATAACTGCTAGAATATCCCTCAATTAGAATGCAAATCATATATAAAGAAGATCCACTTTAACGTCATGCAAGGGAAATAAATTCATGAGAAATAGATTTCAAAAAAGAAAAGGAACAACTTCTTACGGGAAGATCTCCTCTCATGGGCGTTGTTGAATCCTGGAAATTATTGATGGAATTGTATCTAATACACCAAGTGTTTAGTAAGTTTACACAACTATAGAGTAAGAAGTGGTCCCTGAAGGAAAGACTTCTAGGAGAAATGAGTAAAAAAAAAATTCAGAGACTTTGTCATTTTAACTTGTTATAAACAATTCCTAAAATTCATCCTGAAGTTTTCATTTCACAAACACCTTTGGAAACAGAAAAGACAAAATACATTTGCCAAGCCCTTAGAATATGCCAGATTATACAGAGGTACTTTGAAAAATTGTTATCACTTAATTATCACCACAACCCGTTAGAGGTAAGCTTTATTATCCCCACTCTTGGATGAGCAAACTGAAGCTCAAAGGAGAAGCAGAAAAATAACCCATCCTGGGTAATTTGGCTCAGGAGATACCTTTTGGTATCTTCTAGTTGTGTTTTAGTTGTGTTTACTCAAGATGAACGCAACTATCTACTCCTTTTGGAATAATTTTTTGGCAAAAAGATCTTGCCATCATTCCTACCAGTATGATCTACATCTGAGTCTCATGAACTTGATCATAGAGACAAAATGAAAGTGGGAAGCATGTAATGAAGGTCACAGATGGAGAGAGGGACCTACCATATTCTTTACAAGCTTGTAGGAGACATCAGACATCTGCCCACAGATGTATGGGGAGGACATTGGACATCCTGGGCTGACAAGATTGCTAAGAAGGTCCATCAGCACCTGACATACACAGGTTTCACAAGAGCACCATGACAGCCAGCATAGAACAGACCCTGAAATGGGAGCCAGTCCAGCTGGATTAGGGTTGGTTTCCACGTTCCAACTCTGTAACGCTGGGCATGTTACTTAATCACTTGGTTTTTGAGACCAATTCGTACATGTAAAACTCTTTGAACATTATCTAACAGACAACGTTCAATAACTATTAATTATTGCAAATAGAGTACTCAATATAGCTATAAATAATATTAAATATCTCGCATGTTGGATCATTCAACATAACATTAACGACCTATGAAAGTATAACCCTAACACCATAATCAAATTTCTTCCCCATAGGCTATTTATTCATATACACACTGACTGAAAGTACATTGCAAGTCTCCTTTTGTAATAAAAATGTAAACTATGTAGATCACTGTGGTGAGTTGCTGAGCTGGAGATCGACCAAGCATTTGGGGCTAGAGCAAGGCCGATTCCAGGAACATAGAGCTCCAGAGGTGAGCCATGCGAACAAGTTGTTGGGACTAAGGCAAGGTTAGCCCAGCAGGTGTCTGATCTTGGTGCTCCTCCCTGCTAACTACAGAGCAAATAGATCTGAGAATGTTTTGCTTTCAGTGTTCTCAGTAAAACACAGAGACCTTGCCCTTTTGGCCCCATTGCCTGCTTTCTCCCTTTTTATTGTGTATAAATAAAGATGCAGACTGTGCTGGGTTGTCACTACCTCTCCATCAGAGAGGTCAGATCCCACCTGGTTCCAGCTTTCTTTTTAGTATGTGTCTGGCTTTTTCTTAATCTCCCACCATCTGCTCTCAAGACTCCACTGGTTGAGTGGGTCATGGTAGATCACACTATATTATAATAGAAGGTAAAGAGGCAGAGAGACTGGAGGTCACAAATAAAAGATTCATTCCTTCATTAGTGTCATATACACATAATCAGGTTATTAGCAACTTGACTCAGCAGTGAAGGTATTGTTCACACCCTCATCTAAACATTGTAGGACTAAATCAAAAAGAAAAAGAGTTAAGCAAACACATAATCAAAAACAAAAAAAAAAACACCAGGCTTGGATGCATCTTTATCAATAACAAACCTAAGCCAACTTTCCTCAATATGAAAGATATACTTACAGAGGAAACAGGTTATCATTAGAGGAAGAAAAAATTATTAATGTCTCCTTAGGTTATCTGAAAATTGGAGAAATGTTAATCCATATGACCTTGCATATTTTTCCGTCCACCTAAAGCTGAAAGAGCAAACCACCCACCGCCGAGGTGAATTTTGGAAAGAGTACTGACAGCAAAGAGAGCACAACCCTGTCCTTTCTAGCCACTATGATGTAAGGTTTCTAAAATTGCTACCTCCCTTGCTGGTGAATAACTATAATCATACAACATTGTTCTCATACATGAAAATTAATGGGACCAATGATGACTGCAAGTTCCTTTTTTTAAAGGACAGCAAAAACAGAGTTATCCTGCTTATTTCTAAACTCAATGCATGCAGTTGAAAAAAGAACTTTATAACTTGCTCTCCCTCTGTGCTACTATGTATCATCTACAGTGCTTGATTTTATTTTAAGACACATGACTTTCTATCTTGAAACCATTTTACATTGCCTTGGATAGCCTACAAAATCTAGCGTTTGGCGATAATATCACCTGCAGTAACTATTAGTCCACTAGTAGGTAGACAACAAAACTTGCCCTGACAAGACAGACAAAGGAACCAAACATAAAAATGAAAAGCCACCCATACACCCAGTTATTCTACTGATAAATGCAGAAGTATAATGTTAGTTATGAAATTAAGAAATTTTATATAAAATGTTCCCTACAGATGCTATGGATAAAAGATGTATCTTCCAGTCTCAAGAAGCATTCAGTCTAGTTGAGGAAGACAACAAATTAGCAATGTTTCCTCATGTAAATGTGTTTCGACAAAGATATAGGAAGGCGGGAGACATGGTAGGTGGAACATGATGGTCATACAATGATTCATGGAAGAGGATATCAACACATAATCTTAGAGTGTAGAGGGTTTAATTTTTATTGATCTAAATTTCCCACATTAAAACAGAGGATTTAGGAATGAGAAGAGATGGCTGCATAGGGTGTATAACTGAGTTGCACCCATCAAATCAGTTCATTAAATGTTAACAACAGCAGTAAGCAATGAGTACATGACTTAAAACAAGTTTGTCTTCAGAAAATGGAAAACAAATGACTTGTAGAAGTAAATGTAGCTTGTTGCCCTAAAGTCAAATTATGAAAGAATAATCTATATTGAGAAGCCACCAAAAAAAAAATTCAGATTACCAAAACTGAAAAGAACAAGTGCCCAAAAGACCAGGGTTCCTATGATACTTTTTCTAGTATTACCCAACCAGTTATTTAGATGACCTCGAATAAAAGAATCCTTTCCAGTCCATGAAACCGTGTCTCCACTATGAAATGACAACATCTGTCAAGATTCAGTTTTTAAATTTTGCCAGTGTAATTCAGAGCTAGAGTGGAATGTGGGGGACTACAGGTGCATGCCTAGTGGCCCACGTTAGTCTATTTTACTCCTGTATATGCTGAGGTTTTCAAGAAGCTTCTGCTAGGGGACACAGAAAATGATCTTATGTTGAAAGTCACAAATAAGAGTCTCTAAAATGCTCAGAGACTGACATTATCGAGGGATATGAGTTACTTTCTAAACCTTGCAAATGTAAAGTGAATGAGAAAATGATCATACTTCCTTGAAATAGTTGCCATTTGTTAACAGAATTAGAAATTAATTTGCAAAGTAAAGTACAACACTCCTCTTACACCTGAAATTATGTATTCATGAATAGCTAACATCTTCTCATTGCTATTAAAGGACTATTTTTATTTAATTACTAACTAAATTGTAGGTAGGTGCATAGATTGATATTCTTTTTTAGTCTGTTCTGGTTTCAGTTTTGGTTTTGCCTTATACCTGTAGAGTGGACACTCAAACAGTCAGCTAATCAAGTTCCCTATCTTTACCTCCTAATTCATTTCCATAATGCCACAAATGGTGGGAGGAAAAATCTAGCAGAAAAAATTCTTGCTATTGTACAAATTCCTTTCATGGGTCTTTGATGCCTGAAGATTAAAGTCTCAATTCTTTAGAATGGTGTACAATACCCTCCAAGTTTCATTTTTAGTTTAAAATGAATAAAGAATTGAAACAATGATACAGAAATTTTAAAAAAATAGGGATTAATAATGGCTAACATATTGCATAGTGTTGTTTTCAAAGTGGTTGTTCAGATTACCTGACACATGTATGATAAAATGATCAATGAAAGTACAAACTCTTCTTTTTTGGGTGATAACAAAGATTAATAATATAATTATCTTTCTTGTAATTTGTAGTCTTTTCCCTTCTTTCTTTCTTTTCTCCTTTCCTCCATCACAGTTGTTTCCTCCCTTTTTAGCCATTTCCTCCCCTTTCACTTTCACAACATTTATTGTACATTTTAGATCCCACAAATTCCAGTTTTTCACACTAGGGAGACAACACAATGTTCACCCATGTGAGTCCAAACCATTTCACCCATGAGCATGATCTCAAAGTGCATTCATCTACCTACAAGAGTCTTGAAATCATCCTTCTTTATAGCTAAGTAGCTTTCCATTGTATAAAAATATCGTATCTTTCTTATTCATTCTGCAGTTGATGGGCAAGCTAACCCTGGTTTTTTCTGGGTCCTTGTCACATGCAGCATTGTTTTCTCTCCTTTGACTTTCAGTCCATGAACTTCCTTTCAAGTTAAATGTGTTTCCTTTTTCCAGCATATTGATGGATCTTGCTTCTTGATCCACTGTGCTTGTGTTTCTTTTTATTGATGAATTGAGGCCATCGACATTAATGGTTACATCCACCATGCACTGACTCATCCTGCCATGCTATTTTCCTGCTGTTGGCTCCCTACTTTTTCTCCTCCATTCAAATACCTGCCATTCTGAGCAATCCACCTTTGCTACTGT
Organism: Dasyprocta punctata; assembly: GCA_004363535.1. Lineage (NCBI taxonomy): Eukaryota > Metazoa > Chordata > Mammalia > Rodentia > Dasyproctidae > Dasyprocta > Dasyprocta punctata. Next base: position 9,751 of record RJWM01019263.1, read on the forward strand.
TCCTGGAACCATGGTCAGATTTATCTTTCTCTAGAATGTCCTTCAGCACTCTTTGTAGGGTTGGTTTGGTGATCACGAATTTCTTCAGCTGTTCTTTGTCATGGAAGTATCTTATTTCTCCATTAATTTTGAAACATAGTTTTGCAGGGTACATCAATCTGAGCTGGAAGTTGTTTTCTTTCAGGACTTGAAATACTTCACCCCAAAATCTTCTTCACTTGATGGTTTATGTTGAGAAGTTAGTTGTGATTCTGACAGGCTCTCCTTTATAGGTGATCTTTTTGTTTTCTCTAACAGTTTTGTTCAAGCTTTCAATGGACTTCTTAATTTTCTGAATATCTCTGCATCTGTTTCATGCATTCTAATTCTTTCCTATTTGTTCATTCAAGATTTCTATCATTTTTATACACTCCTCTTTCTTTTTATCCATGTCTTCTTTAGATATACTCAGCAATTCTTTCATTGTGGTTGCCATTTCTTCTTTCACCTGAGATATCATTTCTGATCTGATTTCTTTTACAACCCAATGAAGTTGTTTCTTGACTTCAGTTGCTATCATTTCTGAAATTTTAGGTGTGCAACTTCCAATATCTTCTATGTCTATGTCCCCTGGACTTGTTCTGTGTGGGCTGGAGGTCTATTTCACTTTTCTCCTTCATCTTGACATTTTCCTGGGTTCCTTGGATAAGCTGGTTGTGGAGCTCAGGGTACTTCCTGCATTGGCTGCTCATCCACAGTGTAGGGAATGGGCCAGGCACCTAGGTTTATCTGAATCTAGGTTCCCATGGAGGTAGTGGGGTGAGAGGCAGGCTTCTCCAGTCCCACGCACCTACATAGAGGCTTCCCTGATGGTAGCAGGCACACAACAGCATGGCTGGGTACTTCTCCCAGCCCACACTTGATGTAGTACTTTCTAACTCCCCAGGTTGGTTATTGTAAGATATCCCAATCCACACTATGAAAATTTCCTAAAATTATCATGGTTTTCTAAACATCCTCTGTACCTACCAAGAATATCCCCATTCCTGCCCTCCTGCCAAATATGCCACTCACCTTGGAAGAATATTTAATCATCCTTGCTTCAGTCACTCAAATGTTGTATTGCAAATCAAATAATGTGAAGGTTCTTAAAGAGAAGAAATTCAATTTTGTCCTTACATCTCCATAACCTCCCACAGTACCTGGTAAATAGTAGGAATTACATCTCCATAACCTCCCACAGTACCTGGTAAATAGTAGGAATTCTAAAATATTTTTTGCAATACACAAATCTATATGAAAGAATACATAAATGCTAAACTAAAACTATTGTAAGAATAAAGGATTGGGTAAACCTGTAAGAGTTATGAGACTGTGTGGAAATTGAAAGCATGCCTCATAACAACTACATTACACAGTATCCTTTTCTCCTCTTTCTTGTTTGCATCCTACACAGTACCTAAGAGTGTAATTAAAACTTGTAAGGTGTTCCAGAGATGCTAAACAACTGAAGGTTGCCCATAGGCATAAAACATGTATCCTTCATAATAATGATAAAAGAGGGTCTGTGAAATTATTTCTGAGCATAAGTGTGTGCGTGCATGTGTGCCTGTGTTGTGCACTTATGATTTTCCACCTGAGAGTTGGAACACTCCATCATCTATGCTGTCCAGGTAGGGGTTTCTGGATCAAGTATCATGCATGATTCAATGGTATAAGGTCACAGAAAGACTTCTGATGTACTACAAACTAGCAAAATTCATCTAGGATGAAAATAAGAGGAATCAGAGCAGAGTTCATGTGGAATGCAGTCAGCCTTGGTTGGGTTGGAGGAGACTGGTATTTTATGTGACCATGTTTCTTCTCTCAGAAGGCATTTAATGAACCCATTTAACTCACATGATAAAGACTGAGAGATACATAGAGACTACCACTTCAATTCTTTCCTGCACCATGCACAGTCTATTTGTAATATCTGAATAGCATATACTTTGGCCATCTACACTGACATATCTGAAGTATTCTGTGATGAGCGTTTAATGGGTTGGCTCTGTCACTGCATTTTCAATGGCACCATCACAATTGGAGTCATTCTGCCATCACGTTGATACTAAATTTAGGCCATATATATTTTCAGAAATTGTTTGTTACTCCAATCCTGCAGTCATTTGTCCTTTTCAACATGAATACAGTGTGTGCTCATTTGCTCTGCTTGCAGAGACATTCAGAACATTAGGCTTAGGAGTGCTCCTCCACAAAATAACTCAGGATTCCATCTTGGTCTTCACACCAGTCTTGAGAATTTACTTCCATCTGGTGGCTCCTGGAGGTCAGCTGTCAAGTTTCATCTCCTCTGGGCACCCTCTCCAAAGGGTGATGCTCTTGTCCATTAAATTTCACAAGAAATACCTGGATGTTCCTCTTTTACTAATGAGACACCTGAGTTCAGAGAGGGAAAATGACTAGCCGTAGGCAGAGCTGAGAAGAAAGCTGAAAGTATGTTACCAACTATTTCTATGTTGTAGACATGCTGACATTTTGCCTTTCCTCAAATATATTTCCTGTTTTCATTTTTTGAGTGACTAGAATATAAAATGCATTTGGGGATGTCGTAGTTACTTTTCTCTCATTGCTGAGACAAACTACCCAACACTCAAAGTTAAACGAGGAAAGGTTATTTAACTCACAGTTTGTAGAGGTTTCAGTCCCTAATTGGTTGGCTCTAAAACAGGATAACACATGGCAGAAGGGCAAGAATTCATAGCGGTAGAAGACAGCAAAATCAACAAGTGAAACTTAACAACATCTTTCTGTCCCTTTTATACTCTATCCAGCTCCAGAGATTACGGTGGTGCCAATTCAGCCTGTGGGCTGATCCACAAATCACTGACCCTTAATCCCAGCACCTTAGCTCTAGCATTGCACCAAAAATCAGTCACACACTCTAGATTCAGCTACCTTGAAAAAACTCTATATCCACATGAGGCTTTGGGAAAACGTCTAGATATAAACCTTAACAGGGAATAAACAGTTGAAAAGAGATAGTGAGCTACTTTGTGACATAAAATATTTTGTGCAAAAATAAAAGAAGGGAAAAGGCTTTCTAGTTTGGGCACACAAAAGTGACCCCTTCACCTACATGGCTAAACATTATTCTCCTTTTTCATCACTAGAGAATTCTACAATAACACAACTACATAACATGTGGAATAACATTCCATTCCTTTGAAAAAAAAAGAAAACATACACATAAGAGCTGCAAAAAAAGAATCTCTTTAATTGTGGCTCAATTTCCAGCTATTACCATTGGACATGTCACTCTTTTGATGGACATATATGCATTGATTCAAGATAAAGAGGGAAGTTACCACTGAATTCATTGCAGAAACCATTGGGAATTTTACATAGGACAAGAATGAGAAAGCAATAGTGAACAAAGAATGAAAACAGAATAAAGAGAATTTTAAAACATTGCTTTTAAAATGATAACATTAAAATAATTCATTCAACTTGTATTAATAAACTTAGGAAATCATATTATAGATATTGAAATAGTAATTGATGAAATTTAAATTTAAACAACACATAATAACATTTATATCTCAATATGAATTCCAGCATTGTGTTTTTAGGGGAATGTCTTGACTTTTTTTTCCAATTGTGATATGGAACAAAAAAATTGCCAAACAATTCTGCAATAGTAATAAATAGTCTGGAGAAAAGAATACAACTAAAATGAAAAAAAAAAACTGAAGATATACAAGTTAAAAAAGAAAGATATGGAATGAACACCACTTATAAATGCACACTTAGGTCATTTGAAACATAGAGAATCAAATGCAAAAATATTTTTTTAAATAAAAAAATTCAGAAAGGTTCAAAATTAATATGCTCATATCAATAGCCTTCATACATACAAGAAAAGAACACATTTCAAAGGCATACAATGAATAATGTGGAAATAAACTAAATAATAAATGTGTAGATTTATTGGCGCAAGACCCATAAAATACTGTCAGAGGATATGAATGAATGCATAACAAATGGAAAGGCATACCAGGTTCCCAGGCAGAAGACACTATTTAGATACTTCTAAATGGCAACACTATTCAGATGTTTCTAAATCTATCTTGAAATTTAAAGTGATTTTACCAAAATACTAACCAAAATTGGGAAATAGATAAGCTAAATTGAAGGTTTATAAGTATAGATAACAATTCAGCATGGTGAGGAATAGCCACAATAGAAATGTAATGATGAAAGAATAGTCCTATAATATAGTAAAATATACTATAAATTTAAAACAACACAAGTAGTACTGGCAGGGACAGATTTCATGGGACAGGCTACAAAATAAAATACAGATTCAAAGATCAATAAAAATCCTGTATGTGTTAAAAATAAAGTCGCAAATGGAAAAAAAAAAGATGGATTATATCAAAATGATATTTGAGTCACAATATACAGCTTTAGAATAAATTGCAATTCAAGTAAAATAATTATTTTATACTTTCTGAATGAAGGTCTTCGAAATTATGACTCAAAACCAGAAGCTATAAAAGAAAATACTTGAATCACTATCTACATGAAAATTATAATTGCTCTATGGCAAATACCACCAAAGGCAAAGTGAAAAAAAAAAAAGAAAATGTCTGCATTCTGCTTATGATACAAAATTTTTGCTTTATATATAAAATCTCTGACCAGTCAGAAAAAAACAGGCAAAATATACATTTCAGGTCAAATAAAACACGAATGGCCCTTAAAATTGGAAAGATGCTCAGCTCATTCACAATAACAAAAGTATAAATTTACACTGAAGGTTATTCACCTATCAAAACATAAGGATCAATCAATGCAATCTCATATTGGGTTAATGTGGATGTAAATATTATAAATTCCTAGTTTCATAAAATAATGTGGCCTCTATGGAAAGCAACTTGTAATATTTATCAAAATTAAAAATGCACAAACATCATTTGACCTACTGCTTGCATTTCTAGGGATTATTCTACAGTGTATTTGCATGCAGAGAAATTATAAATGTGCAAAGTTATTCACTGCAGCATTACTTTTAAGATAAAACTTTGAGGACAAAGTAAATATCCACCAACAGAGGATACAACAAATAAACTATCGTAAATGTGTATAATGTATTTTGTGTATCTGTTTAAGAATAAACAGTTTATTCATACAAAAGCCCCCAAAATACATTGAGTGAAAAATAATGAATGTGCAGAATCATGTACATGATATCCTATCATTTGTTTAAACAGGGGGGAGAACAACACATACCTTCATACACTTAAAATATCTGAATCTTTGAAAAGTTACACAAAGAACTTATTCCCTTTGGAGAAGGGACTCAATGGCAGAGAAACAGAGAGAGATGCAAAAAAACCTTACTTTCAACATTGTCATTCCTAGCCAATGTGTAAACATATTGCTATATAACTATAAATTATAAAATTTAAAATAAATATGATTAAAATAACAGTGTAATTCAAAATCTATTTTCTGTTGCAATTCTTTTGTAAGTATAAGAAGGTCCTATCAAAATAATATTAAATAAAAATGCTAAAGTTGAAGAACATTTTTGAGAGGGTACCAGGAGCTGAATTCATGACCTTGCACTTGCCAGGCAGGCACCATGCTGCTGAGCTACATCTCCTGCCCTAGTTACACATTTTTAAAACATTGTTCAGTGACAGTAGGGGTCAAACAATGAACCAGGAGTCAAAAAACAAACAAAAAAATACAATTTTCACATACTAGTTTTCACATTCTGAATTCTAGATTCCTCTAAAATAAAATCAATGCACTGCCTTTGATGAACTTTAAAGTCCCATTCTATGCTAAAATTCTAGACTTGTGCTGTCCAGTAAGGCATCCACTAGCCTTTTGGTCATTTAAATTTCAGTTTAAAGTACTTAAAATTGATCATTTAAATAAAAATTATCTTCCTTGGTTTTACTGGGACATCTCAAATGTGCAGTAACCACTTGTGGCTAGGTGCCACCACATTAAAACAGACAGAAACTTTATGCCATTATCACAGAAAGATCTACGAGACAATATAATTCTAGATCCTATAAATTGGGATAGGAATTCAATATATAACACTATTTTGTGCAACAAGAGGTTAACAAAAGAAAAAGGGCGTCTGTCCTCTTTTTCCTACATGTTTATACTTTTCATGAGGTTGAAATGAGTATCAAGAGCAGCCATAACAGGACAAATATGCATTAGAAGCTAATATGCAGTCAAAGGGTTTGTGGAGGGAAGACCACAAGCTAGGCTTGTGATTTTGATGAATCTGAATTTTCTAATCCTCTCACCTGGGTTTAGTAACTCAAGCCGTGAAATCATATCATTATCCATCATTATCACTCAACTATCACTCGTCTTCTACACTATCGCCATTTCCTGTTTCCTTTCAGTTTATGAGATATCATGAGGCTGAAGATTCTGATTAGAACACAGAAACACAAACTATATATTCTCAAACCACCAAGTATGCCAACTAGCTGTCTTCCAAAGGGTGTTCCTTTCTAAGTGATGAGATGCTACAGGCTATGTTCTGTTTTCATGTAAGCAGTGAGCATTACTGGAAGACTCTAGAGTTAAGCAACCAGAGTTTAAATTCTGATGCTACTGTTCCTTAGCTGTGTGACTTAGCAATTCATATAGCCGGGTCACATTTTATAAGATGTGTTCACAGTTTCGGCCTCACAGATTTGTGGAACATGAAAGACATACCTATATACAAAGTATTTAATATATTGGCATCCAGTAAGAACATACTAAACGTCACTATAAAAAATGATCTATTAAATATGCTGAAGGGTTGCCTGATCTTCATTGCATAAATATTGACTTAAATACCAATAGTAACTTAAAACACCATGCTATTATTAATATGCATTAACATCACACCATTTACAAGTCAGAAGACAGTCTGTATTACTTTCAAATACTTGCATGATTTTGCAAGCAAAGAAGAAAGTTAGATAGGTAGTGAAAAGTTAGTTATATGGATACATAAATCTGATTATTCAAGATGATCCTGGAATAAATGTGGTACAATCAATGGTGATGGAAGGGGAAAGGCAAAAGAGTCATCAAAGCATGAAACAGAACTACTGAAGTTTATTTGCAATTTTAGTTGATGGTTTATATGTGCTATATGCCATGGCTTACATGTGTCAATATAGATAGCATCTTTTATAGATTGATTAAGCCAGAAGGTTGAATTGTTTTTTTTTTTTCATCTTGTCCTTTTTCCATTAGAATAAAGTTAGGGTCAGTACATGTCCATATGTGCACATAGTGTATTCATTGTTTTCTTCTTCCAATTCTTTACCTAAGAGTAGAGTTTTACAAAAACAGATTAAATATGTGTGCCTGGTGTCACATAATTGGACACTGCTCAGTTGAGGAAAATGGCAGACAACAAACATATTTGTGAAGAGCTCATGCTTAAAACTGCTGATAGTGTGAGTTTAAATTATGCTTGCTCAGGCATCTCACATCATAGCACTTAGTAAGAACAGGCAAGAGTTTTTTGAAATAGGCTCAGATTCAAGAACCCACCTGCAAGCTAGGGCTTACTTTTACCTGAGCCAAACAGAATCATGCTGGTTGAATATATCTGCCCTATTGACTTGCCAAAAGGCTTAAAATGCCCACTGTTGGAAATCTCTTCGCCCTAAAGTAGAGAAAAAAATTCTGTTATCTGTCACCCAAATAAGTTAACCCACTTAAACCTGCTATGGAATGAGTAAGAGGACTGGATCCCAAATTGTATAGACTTACATGAGGTCATGGAGCACAGTTCAGAAAATGAAAAAGTAAGGTAATCAGTCAGAAGGTACCACAAGAGATCCTGCTGTATGGAAACAGACATTAAAGAACCCAGAGGAGAGGGGGACATGCCCCAGCCAACAATCACCTGATAATTTTAGCTAACAATAGCTTTTCCCCTTTAATCCACACTTCAATAAAAACATATTGAGCCACTTCTGGTTCTCAAGGCACTGTAGCAGCATCCCACGAAACAACTCCCTGAAAATATACACAGTTCTATGGGTCTGTCTCTGCTTACATCGAAAACTAATTTGTCAAAAATATCCTTCTCAGAGAGCATAATCCTTCCAGGTTACAAAACCTCCAGGTCCAGAGTTAGCATTTCACTGGAGGAGTCAGAAGTAGGAGCTATCAGTGGCTACCAGAGAGACATTCGTAATAATCTAAGCTGAACAAGGGGCAAACGGAGAGCAAAGGAGCTATGTGGTTTTCTGAGCCAAGTATATGTATCTGTTGAATGTAAATGCCAGTGTGGCCTGTATGTTGCAAGATTTAAAATTAACAATAAAAAATTAGTAACCTTTCCCTTACGCTAAAATGTTATCTTTCTCCACGTGCCTTTCCTAACAGTGTTTCCTCTTGTAATGGGTTAGTTTCTACACTCACCCATCAACAGGTACTCTGTTTCTAAAGGTAGGTGGGGGGTGAGTTACGCAAGGGTTTTCTGGGGTGTTTTAACCTTTGTTGGAAGATGTTGGTATGCCACAACTTTGCCAACTTGTCATCTTCTATTCTTTGTAATTTCTTCATAAAAACATAAAGCTCTCAGGTTCTAATTTTCAAAGAATGCTTGTTCACAACCAGGTCTCTTGAAACATCTGCAAGAGGAAAATGGATTCCCAGATAAAATGCATAAAAAATTATCATATAATTTGGACAGCTTGCCATTTTGATTTTAAAAAGTTATAAAACAACAGGGAACTACAACTGAATTGCTTGCCAGTGGGGCAAGGCCAAGATTTCACTGTAATAATGAGAACCAATTCAGAGGAATCTATTCTCACCATTCTAAGTTTTCCTCTGGGAAGCAGTAGGATACCATCAGTGAAAGAAATACAAAGTACTAAACTGTATGTAAGAAATCAAAGAGGGAGAACCTAATTAAAAATGAAAAATACCAGCCATTCTCTGCCATCATGAATAAAATCTAGAACATTCACAGCTAGTTTATTTCCCACATTGAAGCACTAAAAAAATCAGAACAAAATCATACTTCAGAAATGCCTTAGACCCACAACTGGATAGTCAGGAACCATATCCGAAGATTCACAATGCATCCCAAACCAAAGCTGTTTTCCTGACCAGGATCCAGACCCTTGGATCTTATGAGCTGAATGTCTGTGTTAGAGCCATCTTTAAAGTTATATCAAAGGCAGGTCTGAATAGATAAAGAGAACTATAAGTAAGACAAGAACAGGTATCTCACAAGCAATAACCACAGATTAAAAGGATAGCCACTGTCACCTTTTGTAAATTACTTCCTTTATAGGAGCCACCACCTACAGGTGACAGTGGTCAGTATACAGGTGGTCTCTCACTAAAAGCATGGGGACTGCCTACAGATCTTGAAATGGTCTAGCCATAGGGAGTTGTACTAAAGCTGACACTTCCTTTTGGGAGGAAAGACAATCTCAACTCTACTATTCTGAGTCTTCCTTCCCACCTGGAAAAGATTTTAAACTGCTAAAAGTCATCAATCTCAAAACAGGCAATTCTTTTCCACAGAGAACGCCTAAAATTAACCCCCTCACTAGTTCCAGATGTTTCTTCTTATCATTAGCAAGCAAAATTTCACATGTTACGACTATTAAAATGATAAATCAATTACTTTTCAGAAGGCTTAAAATTGTTTCACATCTGTCTCAAGCAGTATTGTTTGAGGCTGTATGACATCTGAATATAGCATGAAGCTCTGTTCCTCGCAATTTCTCTAGGAATCTCAAATTCTTAAGAATAATATGCAAATGAGGTGCTATTTTTAAAATGAAATTTTGTAGGGGACATTGGACAGTTTTTGGTTATCTTTTATTCAGTCCCCTTAACTCTTGTTAATGATACTCAAACTGTCACTGATCTACCTTTTCTCCATCCAATGGTTTGGGAATGCAGATCCAAGCTCCAGTGCTCAAAAGAAGGAGCACTCTTTGCAAGGAAAAGGAGGTCTGGGACTGAGGCTAATGGGCCAACATAATTCCATTGCACTCCATGATAAGAATATGACCTAAAATGGCCCAATCAGACTGATGCCCAGAAATGTTCACAAATCAAATTTGAATAAAGAACAAGGTGCTAATGGTCAATTTAGGAACAGGAAGACAGGACTTGCTAGGAATACAGTAAGGCCAAGGAAGGACACTGAAGTGGATCTTCAACACAGTCACAAGGAAAGCCAGACTCACAAGTGAGCTGACCTCCACAATTCAAATACTTTCATTGGGTAGGCCGATCTTGTGGCCTGCATTTTAAGGAACCCCAATTAATTTAGGCATCTAATAGGATATGTTTTCAAAAGACTAGATAGGTAACATGGTCATAAATAAGCAAGTAAGCAAATAAGAACATTGGCTAGGTGAAAAATAAAATTTGTAAATGACTAAATAGAAACATATCAAGTAATCTTTTCCTTCTCTGCTTAGTGACTTCTTAGTAACTTAGCAATTAGTCTTTTGGTTTATTTGTGAATTTTTGATTTTGGGAGATTCTTTCCATTCCATTGCACTTTTGATAACTATTCATTTTCATTTGCTGGAAAAACTGTTGTAATGCTATAACAGTATTCTCAGCCAAAGGTGGTTTGTGACTGTAAAGACTGGGTGCCACGCTATTTTTGTGACATAGAAAAGCCCAAGAAATGCCAAAGAACCAGAAGTTTAGGCATGCCAGACTTTCAGTGAAAGGTTTCCTTCATAGTCCCACCCCTCCCCCACCTATTTCTACTGAGAAGGAAAACCATGTAGTAGGCTTTAATCTGCTGGGTGGAGGAGAAGAACTCTGTCCAGGCCAGAGTATAATAATCACAAATGACCTCATCAGTCCCACAGTGTTGCCCTGCACACTTCGTCTTGGCCTTGTCATCTGGCCCATATTCACAAACAGTGGGAAGTACACTCATTCAGCTGGTCATGACACCATGCGGCAAGGCACACCTGACTACAGCCCCTGGCCCACTCTGCTTGGTGGTATGATTATCCTAGGACCATAGCATTCTCCTACTTTATCAAATGGTCTTCAGAAAGCCTCACAGAGCATTTACACCTAGCTTTTTAATAAACATTTATGGAAATATTCAAATTTGGAAATGAAGTGGTAGCTATAAGACAGTAAGCAGTGAATGAGATTATAATACTTAAAAAGTTATTCATGGTAAATGATAGCCAGGCCCTGCAAACCTGCTGCTCCTCACTGCTGTTAGGTCCCAGAGGCTTTGACAATGTTCTCCATCTGTAACTTTCAGCACAGGATGTGCAGAAAACCTTTTGTTAAATAAACTCATCAAGCTTACTGAAGACAAATCGAGTGTCTAGCAATGTATTAATAAAAATCTAAAACAAAAAATAAAGGCATCAGAAGTTAATTTTTCTTGGGGAGTTTCTACTTGAGTGAAAACACAACAAAAGACCATGAAAAGTCAAAACGTCTACAAGGGCCTACCAATGTATGGGAGAGAATTCTAGAAAGACAGTCTGCTCAGAGCTAAGCGGGGTTAACCAGAAAACTATCACAGGAGAAGTGAGTTTTCCTTGATTCTTCAAATGAAGATGCTTTAACTGAAAAGTATAAAGCTAGCATCCATGAAGAGGGATAAAACTGCTCAAAGAGGCCCTATCCCCTTCTGTTTACCACTGGAGCTACAGTAACCAGCTCAGTAGTATCTGTTCCTTAATCAGAGATCCAATAAATATTTGTTGAATAAACGGCACTCATCTAGTATTTGTTGAATAAATAAATAAATAAGCAAAAAAAAATAAATTCTACTAACTAGTACATAGTACAATTCATCTGCAAGATTGCCATGAAATTCAGGCACTGGTTTGAAGAATATATGAAGATGTGAAAGACTATCAGAGAAACTACCTTTGTGCTAAGGAACTAGAGACTTGGACCTGCAAGAACAAAGCCCAAGGTATAAGATGAAAATAGAAAGGGAGCATATAACATAGGGAATGGGAGAGGTCAAAATCTGGCAACAGGTGCCACCCACTATGTAATTCCCAGTGCTGTCCTGCCCTGCTGTTTTGCTTTCTCCCAGGGCAGCTGAGCTGTTGGGCAGAGCACCAGTGGTGTTTACACCAGAGGAGGCCATCTGGAAATGCAATCAGAGACCTGAACCTCAGGGGATTATTGGACTCAGCCAAGCATGAAAGGAAGATTTGTGCCCAGGGCTCTTTGGTTCTTTCATGACCTTAGCTCCATGCAGCTATAATTTTGACTTTTTAGTGTAACTAAATCAACTACAGTTACTTTCACAGGCTCCAGCTTAGTCAACTGTCATCAAAGAGAACAAACTACATAGAAGCAGGTAAGAGAATAACAGCAACAACAACAAAATGTGTGTTTCTCAAAACAAAACCATCGATTATTGACCAGAGTAGCTTTTATTATGGAAATTCCATATCATAAACTCATGCACTAGTACATAATGTCATAGAGACACATCATACACAATGTGATTTTAAAATGAAATCATGTTTAAAATACCTACAGTAGTTTTCCAAATATCTATCAACTGACAAACTTTGGACCATCCTTACCTTTCCAACTCTGTGATAACACACGTGGCAAAAAAGCAGCCTTCATAATGCATATTCTTCAGTTTTTAAAATTCAATTCCCTGTTGGCTACAGCCAACTTTCTTTGGGACATACCTTTATTTCTTTAAACCTTGATCTAAGACTAATTTGACTAACTGGATCCTATGGATGTAAGCCTGAGCACCTAGTATGCTAAATGCAGAGCAATTTATCCAGAGATTCCTTGACAGTTGAATGTCAACATTGTCAGTGTCTTTTAGAACCATTGCACAAATGTGTTTAGTGAAGTAATGAAAGTCACCTTTTCAAAATGAACAATCAAGTAAAAATGGGATAAGAGAAATAAAAGAAAAACTGAAGGCAGAAATAATTTATCATTTCTTTGAGTAAACTCTGCCTAGAAAGGCTATCTGAGGGTTTCCAAAGAAAAAATGTATTTGTAATAGCTAGCTGTCAAATAGTTTAACAGTTCATCATCTAAAAATCAAGTTATTAAAACACAGCTTTGCATGTAAGAATTCTAATCATGCTGCTGTATTTATCTTGTCCAACTGATTATGCAAAAATCTTACTATTATCCATTCATTAAAATCCATTGCAAAATCCACATCATTTTTTAGAGAAGATCACCTCATTAAATGGAAAAAAATAAAGGCCAAGTTGCTCCCAGGGGCTAAGAGTATATGGAAATATAATACTTAATATAATATTCTCCCATAATATAATATAATGTTCTCCCATAATAAATACTTTTCATAATTGTATGAGAACAAAAACTGCCCAAATAACAAAGAAATTATCACACACTTTTTTCATTATTTTCCAGTAAAATATTCATAACATTAACAAAGTACTGTATCTGCTTCAGAGCCTTGATTTGTTAGCAAGACAGTCAAATCACCAAAGCAACCAGTTCCACAGGAAATTCAGAGTCCTACATTCTATGTGGTGCTCTGAACCAGGAGAACCAAAATATTCAAGGAAAGAGCCTGCAAATCTATAGGCCAAGAGCATCAACAGGCTGTTACCTCACTTTCGTCTAGTTTTTAGGTCACTGTGTCTGCTGTAGTCCAGGGATCAACTTTCAGTTGCTTTCTGAAGTGATTTTATTAAGAAGGTGGATCAGTTAATAGTAAGTTTACCATCATATAACTACAACAAACAAAAAACTACCTGAACAAAAATATAATTGCCTTCCTCTCTTGTCCAAAGTAAATCCAGAATGGGCAGCTCAGGGCTGATGTGGCACCTGCAAGTCATCAGGGACCTAGGTCCCTTTAATCTCTTCGTCTGCAGCCACGATCTGGCTTCCATTTACCAGGTCACCTCATAGAACAGGCCAGTGACTAAAACTCAACAGGGGAGTACTGCAGCCAGAAAAAAACAGATGGAAGGGCAAAACCATCCCTCCATAGGAATCTGTTCTCAAGAGCAGTAATTTCGTACAAAAATGATATTTACATCTCGCTCCATGCAGCCACACAGTTTCACCTAGGATAAGACTAGATACTGCAGTTTTTCACCGCAGCTATCAATGTGCACAACTTGAAATCAGGATTCTATTTCTAGAAAAATCAGAATGTGTGGATTATAAAAATGAATCAGTGTGACTGGGTATTCCAGAGCGCAGAGTCATCCCTCTTGCCCTACCCTTCTCTATTCCCTCTTCTGCTTCCTTCCCTTTTGTTTCCGTTTCCTACTTCTTATCTTTGACAAATTACTTAATTCTTCTGTGCCTCAGTTGCTTCACTCCGGAAACGGGAAGGGTAAGAGCTCTGACTCCATGTTGCTGTGAGGATAAATGTGTTCATATTGTGATATGTCCATATTATGTAAATATATATTTATATTTTAATTATTCTCTTCTGCTACTCTTCTTTCCTTATTATTAGCTTCCCATCTCTGAGTCTAGCAGCAAGAAAAACATAAACATGAAGCACTGAAAAGTATAAAGCCTAAGAACAAAGCTTTAAATAAGGCATCTGAGTATGCATTAATAGTTTGCCCTCTTGGTTATTAATTTTTTAAATGAAGAAAATTTTTATCAATGTGCTTACATTTAATAAAAATGTACAATAAACATATACAATATAAATAAATTTAATGCTTTTTTCTTTTCCCATGGAGGATGTTTATTTTTCTTCTGTATATCAGTTGCCCTCCATAAGAAATATTAGTTATGTAGGGTGGCAGATAATTTCTGCAATTTAAGGTTAATATAGAGCTGGTGCACATATGTATGCAGAAACTCACTGAAAGCTAGTATGTGGTTAACATAAACTTTTAGAAAGTGGTATACTTTGCACCTTATTAAACATAACTTCCCTCCACTAATTATTTTGTTAAAAAAGCAATTAGTTTATATGCCTCTGCAGAAACCAACACATGTAAGCACCTCTTCAGAAACATGCAAAGAGATTCAGGCATCAAAATATGTAAAGCTGCATATCTCCTAAACAGTGAGGATTTACTTTGACCATGGCCAACCTGAAGGTAGGAGCCACTGAAGAGAACCTATCAGTAATATGTCTGAATGCAGGAAACGCTTCTACCTCTGACTGAGAAAAGCCACTTGCAAACTACAAAAGTCATATCCAACGTATTTATTTTGCCTGACAGCTCCTTCAAGAATCAAAAGCAGATTTTTCCCCTTTCTATGACTCGACATAGAAGAGGACAAACAGCCAAAAACTTACAATTAATGTACAAAAACTACAGTGGTGTCTCATATAGACCAATACTGTTGGTCCCTTCATTAGAGGTTCTATATGTACCAGGCTCTATATGTTCCTTCATTCGTTCCTGATATTAAGAAAGAAGGATAGCTATATAAATATTTTTATGAACATCAAGTAAGATAACATAAGATAAATTCCCAGCCCAAATAACAATGACCAAAAGTTACTTTTCTTTCCATGTGTAGAAAAGTATAATTGAAGCACAGACGTGGCCAGTATGCTATAGTCTTCAAAGCACTATGACAGTTTGCTTGTTTGGCTACATTTTGAAAATCTATTGTGAGAAAAGTTGTTTCCTAAATTTAAAGGCAGGTAGCAAAAATCTGCTATAAACTTTTCAACTCTCAGTACACTTCCAATTACTGAACTGATCAGACCCGATGTTCAATATACCACAAGACTAGCAGGAGGTGGATTCCTTTAACAATGAACCAATTATTTCAATAAAAACTCCATAAAATGAAACAATATAATATTCAGACTGCCAACCAGCTATAGTTCATGCAATTTAAGTTTAGTGAAATTGAATTTATAATTAGTTGAGTGGGATACCCCTTAAACTTTGTATAACCACAAGTTTCTTGATGTTGGGATAGTGTTAGCAGTAAACTACAAGATACAGTACCTATAGCAGACTATTAATTCAGCAAAGGCTCAGTATGAGGCTGCTGATTTAAAAGATGCTCTGCCTTATCCTGCTGACATTGTTATAGAGGAAGCAATCAGTCATTTGGTGCTAGCACTAAGGAAAAAAAAGGAGAAGAACAAGCATCCAAGCAAATATAAACAAAGCTGCCATGAAAATACCCTTGATCATTATTGTAAGGAAAGGTTCCATCTCTCCTGGCTGTCAAAGACTACATTTATTTGCTTCTGTATCTTTTCTGCAATTCTTCACTTAAAAATGTCAGGGCTAATATTTGCAGCACACCAATTCATAAAACATGGCCTCCTCTGTTGGCTTCTTGGATACCAGTGAAAATATTGACAATAAAACCTTGCTTAAAAGAGTCACTAAAAATAAACTTCATAAATTTCTCATACCGTTGTTATTTGTCTCTTGAGATTGTTTCTATTTGCAAAACAAGACACCTTCATCTAACATTTCTGCATAGTTAAAGCAAGGTCTAGACTTCCAGAATCAGACTATAGAAACTAGAATTCAAGAATTCTATGTCTGTTTCTGGAACCTACATTAAATTATTAATTTACCTCTGTGAAACATGGGTCTTGCTTTTGCATTAAATATGAACCCATTACATAAAATTAGCTAACAGGACTTTGCCTTTCAGAACTCTCTGGCAAGCTTTTGAGGAATAGAGGTTGCTTTGGAACTACTGTTTATAAATATTCACGGACTTTACACAAGCAAAAATTTCCTCAACATATACATGTAGGTGTAGCTGCTTGACTTGTTTTAGTTATGGGAATGTGAGTGTCATTTTTGGACAGAGGCTTCAGGAGAAAGTGAGTATGTTGTGATGGTTATTTTTTCCTCTGTTAAAAGATGAGCAATGTTTAAGAAAGGGGCTGCTGAATCAGACTAAATCTCAGCATAAAGATGACAAAAAGTAAAAGCATACATGCCCCCATAAAAGCCATATAAGAATCTATCTGCAGAAGGCACTGATACAGGGAACATGGAATATTCAGGAATTATCTACCCTATTAAAGCTTACATGTAATGAAGGGAGAATATAACCTTGGCAGTCAAGTTCTGCTTTGTATTTAACCTGTGTGACTGTAGATACATTTCTTAACCTTTCTGTTTCTTCATCTGTAAAGTGGGGATACCTGCTGGGAGTTTGGCTCAGTGGCTTAAGTGCCTGCCCTGGCAGGCGCAAGGCTGTGAGTTCAATCCCCGGTGCCGCAAAAAAAAAAAAAAAAAAAAAGGGGATACCTATTCCAGTAGCTTTCTTACAAGGAGTCAATGAAGCAAAGATCAGCAAAATGCCTGGCTTTATAAAGTTTTAATATGGACTTACATCATTAAGTAAAGATGTCATAGTAGTTTTTTTTAAAAGCTATATTAATATCTTCTCCAAAGATCTCAAAAGATGAGTAAGAAGAAAGAGGGGGAAGAGCAGGAGAAGGGGAGAAGGAAAGGGAGGCGAGGAGGAGGAGGATAAGGAAGACTCAAAAAGTAGAATCAAAATCATGTGACAAGCAGAGAGCTCTTTTATAATATGATTACAAAGATACCATCAGCCGAATATCTAAAATTCTGCATTTTGATTTGAATAATTATGGCATGGCCTCCAAAGTTAAAATGAATGGACATAAAAAATAAATTGATGATCTGTATTCTAATACTTTCTTTCTAACTTATCGATAAATTTTACTCTCTAAGATCTCGGGCCTCTTGCTAAACTGTAAAGCACTGAAGTCACTTTCACCTGCCTTGGGTTTCCAGCGCCTTACAGCTGTTAGTCAATGCTACCAAAGCCTTTTTCTTTTGTAGAAGCACTTCAGGCTTCTTACTTGAATTACACCCTAAAGTAACTAGACTTCCCTTTATATACAGATTGGTAATCTTATGACCACATTTCAGTTTTGAGGGTTCATAGAGCTTTTCCTTCTTGGCCTTTCAATTCCTCTGCTAACTTCATATGGAAGGAAAAGATGAACAAGTGTTATGTCTAGAATGAGTAAGAGGGGCAGCGGGTAACACTGCCTGAATTTTCTTCAAACTACAGTATGTACACTAGCATAACTATCTCTCTAGACATACCAAAGTGAAAAATGGTAGGTTGTACAAAACTTTGAGTATTGAGCTAATCTGTTTTGAGTTGCTATAACAGAATTGCCCAGCCTGGAGGATTTTATAAAGAAATGAAATTCATTTCTTACTGTTCTGGAGGATGGAAAGTCCACTATCAAAACATAGGTCTCTAGTGAAGGCATCCTTTTGGTGCCATCCCATGGCAGAAGGCAGAAGGGTGAGAGAAGGCAAGTGAGTGAACTCACAGCAGCAAGCCCTTTTATAATCAGTGGGAGCTCATTCATGAAGGTGAAACCCTTGTGACTTAAATACTTTCCCTGAGGCTCTACCTCCCAACACTACTGCACTGAAGATCAAATTTCCTCATGTGCTTTTCGGGAGACACATTCAGACCATAGCGTGTATTCACAAAGAGAATCAAATGTAACTGCAGAAATTATCCTGTCTTCTACACTCTTAGCTCTTTTCAGGAGTTCTGTTGAGACATAACCTACCTATGATAATTATAGATAAGGCAAATATTTCAGAACAATATTCTACTACAAAGGAAACCTATTTTGAATTTTTTTTAAACTTGGAATAAACACAAAGAGACTGCTCAGACTGGGAGACAAGATAGTGCACAAAAGCCAGGTTTTTAATCTTGGATGTGCTTCAAAACAATGATTCCCATAACTCCCTTTCATGAACATCCCTTTGACATTGTAAAGATTTGAAAAAAATAAGGTAACAATTCATGCTTCCTGGTTTCTCTCTAATGCATAAAGATGACATAAGAGTGTTTGGATCCCCACTGTGTTTTTCCAAACACATCAGAATCGGTGACTCACACTGCTCCCTGAAAAACCTGACAAGCGTTGCATTTTCCAGGAAGCAAAGAATCGGACAAATATTAAAGAAGTGAAACAACTCTGGGCATGAGTTAAGAAAACTGCCAAAAAGAACTTAAGACTCCAAAGCTGCTAGCACAAAATTGTATGTGCCATACTTCAGCCAAACAAATATTTCTATAATGCTCTTTTAAGTATATTCAGAAATAAGATAACTAAGGAAAAGATGTTAAACCTAGACAGAGTGAGAGATTTATTGGGGGATTGTGAATGACCGTGATGCTCATACTTCAATGACACCAGAAAAGATGGGAAATATGGCTCTTATTTCAGATGTTGGAAGTAAAAAGTTGGCATTAAAAGCATTTAACTATGCAGTGTACCTTTCACCTGAAAACTAAAACATTAGTTACTTTAGAATTACAGGCTTGCTACAAATGTACAAAGGATGATTCAACATGGCTGAATAGAGGAAGAGCAGCATTGGAGCAACTCAGAGCAAAACAACCCAAAACACTGGTAATAGAAGGAAAGAAAGGGACATGCATCCTGATGCCAAAATCAATCCGAAATAACTGGATCCCCTAGTGACAAAAAGGATAGGGACTGCAGCAGAGGTAGTGCATAACCTTTCCTGACCTGCAACCAGTAACCTGAGAGAAGGACTCACACACAGGATTTAAACAACCATGGAACTCTCCCCCTGGGACAGGAGACAGACCAAGAAGCTGTGGGCTGTCTCCATGGCTGTGGCAGCAGTGAATCAGCAAGGTTAGGGACCATAGCTGCCACGGTAGAGGCAGTAAGGGCAAAAGTAGTGAGTAGAAGAGCACAATCCCTCTTATCCTGCAACCAGTGGTTTGAGATAATTTAAGCTACCTTGGGCTGTTGCACTACAATAAGTGGGAGGTTGGTACTTCTCTTGGGGCAGAGGATCAAAATGGGACCCAGAAGCCTTGTGCTGTCTCCAGGGTGGCTGCAGAAGCAGAGAGTCAACCCACAGCACCCCACCTCACCCCACCCTGTAATAAGCAGTGCTACAGGACAGGGATGTGCCAATGGAAATGGAACAGAGCAGGCTGTACAAGGCCTGGGAGGAGCCAGCAACACAAGGGACTGGGAGCAGCCTTCAGCTATCTCGTTCTCTATCTCTTAGGAGAGCAACACAGAGACAAATAGGGGAGGGAGTGGGCAGGGCACAAGGGACATACAGAAACTTACCAGCTGTAGACACTGGCCCCAACACCAACATCCAGAAGCCAAGATAAGACCTGAGCCCAGCACTAATCCTACTGCAGACCTGACTGGGTTACCCAGCACTTTCAGGCCCTAATGTGGACATTACCATGGAACTGTAGACACCAAAGGAATATTCTTTTTCTTTTTCTTGTTTTCTTCTCCTTTTTATGTCTGGTAGTTTGTTTGCTTGTTTTGTTTTGTTTTGTTTTTGTATTTATAGATAATTTAGGTTTTTACCTTTATTTTTGCTGTGTGTATCCATCTTATTTCCCTCTTTCCTTGACTACCTCTCTTGATTTTATGGTATTTTCATGTGAGTGAACATTGTCTATCATCTTCTGGTTCACTTTGATAAACTTTTTCATTCTCCTTCATTCTCTCTCTCTCTCTGCTGCTCCTTCTCCAGTTTCCCAAAGCTTCTGTGACCATCCTTTGTCCTCCAGGCTTCCATATACTATATTTCTGTTTATTTATCTCTCTGTTTTGTCTTTTACCCCTTTTAAGTTCCCCCAAGATAAAACCACTCTTTTTCCATAGATGTTCCTGAATTATTTGAAATTAGTTACATGAATCAGATCTTGCTCCTATAGTTAAAGGTACCAAAATAAAAGTTAACAAGTTTTACATGTTCTGGGCTGTGTTTGATGCTGTTGTTACTGCTGAATTGTATTACTTTAGCCAGGATGACATATCTGTTGTAAACAGTTGTTCTCCCTTATATAACAACACTGATTGTCTGGGGACATAACCATCACTGCAATCCATTACTAAAGGACTGGGTACTGAACCAAATAGCAACTTTTCATCCCTAATAAATTGAGAAGGTAAGATCTTGGGACAGACACAAAGACCGAGAAATACCTACATTTAGATGACACCCCAGAGGAACATTTCCTAGGGAAGCCTAAAACTAGTGATAAAACTACCTAACATAAGAAATCTACAACATCAACACAGAAAACAAAATAACATAAAAATAGAAAGTTTCAGGATGCAGAAGCAAAATTCAACCCAAAATCTCCAGAAAACCCAGACACAACTTGGGGACAATGAGGCAGAGGAAATTGGAAACAACACACCAGAAATTTCTGAAATGATAGCAGCAAAAATATAAAAATAGAGGCCATAGAGAAAATAATCTCATAAGTAAAAAAGAAATGACAATCCAAAAGAAATTGCTCAATGAATATAGAGTAGACAAAGATCAAAAAATCAATGGAGCTCAGAAAAATGATGGACACCATGAATGTCCAACATAGAAAGGATATGAAATCCATGGACAGGTAGTAACAGATACTCAAGAAATTAAATATTCCATTGAAAGTATATGCAACCACTTGAGCAAAGGTGAAAACAGAATATCAGATCAAGAATACAGGATTGTCGAGTGACCACAAAAAGAAAAAGATCTTAAAAACACAAAGGAGCATGAAAATCCTATCCCACAAGTAGAAGATGATACAAAGAAGAACAACATAAGATTGATTAGAGTCAATGGGAAATCTGGAGACAGCACAATGCCATTAAAAATCCTGTTCACAGAAGTAATGGCAGAAGACTTCCCAAACATGGAAAAAGAATTTGACATACAAATAAGTGAGGCAATACAATTCCAATTAGCCATGATCAAAATAAATCTAAACAGACATATATAATAAACGAGATTCCAGAATTTCAGCACAAGAACAGAATATTGAAAGCTATTAGAGAAAATAAACAAATCCCCTCTAAAGGAAAGCCCATCAGAATCACAGCAGACTTCTCAACACAAATCTTTAAGTCAAGGAGAGTTTGGAATAATGTATTTCAGGTCCTAAAACAAAATAACCTCCAACTCAGGTTGGTATATCCTGCAAAACTATCTTTCAAAATCAATAGTGAAATAAGACTTCCATGACAAAGAACACCACAAGAAATTCATGACCACCAACCCAGCTCTACAAAATGTTCTCAAGAATATTTTAGAAAGACATAATGAAAACTATGATTCCAACAACACCAGTATAAAGAGGTTACCAGGAAGGACAAGCAATTAAACAGAGGAAAAGACAGGGAACCAAAGGCTAGAAAATAATATCACAAGGATGAAACAATAAATATCAGCTATAACCATCAATGCAAATGGCCTCGATTCACCAATCAAAAGAAACAGACTAGCCAAATGGATCAAAAAATAAGATCCAACAATATACTGCATACAAAAAAACACATTTAACTCAAAAAACTTCACAGACTGAAAGTCAAAGGATGGAAAACAATACTATAGGAACTCGGAAGAAACTGGGAATAGAGGTTTTATTTGAAGACAATGTGTACTTTAAGCCAAAACTGATCAAAAGAGACAAAGAAGGTCACTGCATACTTCTTAAGGAAATGCTCCAAGAGGAAGAGATAACAATTCTAAACATATACACCAAATACCAGTGCACCTATCTATATAAAAGAAATATTAATATACATGAATATTCAAATACACACTAACACAATTGTGAAGGGGGACCTTAATATCTTTTTAATACCCCCATCACAAATAAAGACATCAACTAAACAAAAAATAAATAAACAAATAAACAAAGAAATATCAGAACTGAACCAAACCTGTGAACAAATGGACTTAGTAGATGTCTACTGAGTGTTCCACCCCACAACATCAGAAAATATGATCGTTTCATCTGCAGATGGAACATTCTCCAAAATAGACTATGTACTAGCCCATTGAACATGCACGAGTAAATGCAAAGGAATTGAAATTATCTCATGCATACTATCCAACCATAGTGAAATGAACTTCGAAACCAATGGCAAAACAAACCACAAAAACAACATCAACACAAGAAAATTAAATAACAACCTCCTGAACAATCAATGGGTCACCGATGAAATTAAAGTAGAAATTAGACATTTTCTACAATTAAATGATAATACCAATACAACATACCAGAATTTATGAGATGCAACAAAAGCGGTCCTCTGAGGGAAACTTATGGCAGTGAATTCTTACAAAAGGAAAACAGAGTGAGCTCAAATAAACAATCTAACATTGAATTTCAAACTTCTAGAAAAACAAGAACAAGTCAAACCCAAAGCTCATATGAGGGAGGAAATTATAAAGAACATAAATTAATGAATTGAGCTAAGAAAACAATACAAAGAATCAATGAAGAGATGGGTTTTCGAAAGATTAAACAAAATTGACAAACCTTGACCCAACCTTAACAAAAACTGAAACAAAAGACTCAAATCCATACGATTAAGAATAAAAAAGGTGAAACCACAACAGACCCCACACAAATTCAGAAGAACATCAATACTTAAAGAACCTGTACTTGAAGAAGATCAACACAGTTGACCAAGGATGGAGGCTCCTGAGCTATAAGCCAAATTAAACCCATTCTCCTTTAAGTCATGGGTTTTGGGTATTACACACCATCAATAGGAAAACTGTTGAGATTACAGGCATGCACCATCATGCCTGACTTGATCATGTTTTAAGAACAATCACAAAGACATGAAATACCAAAGGAAGTGTCATGGTTAGGGCTGTGAATGTTGACCCAAAACTTCATGCACTCATAGGCAATGCTTCTGTTACGTGTTTTCTCAGTGAAGAGGAACGTGACTATGACAGGAAGAAGCAGCCACTGAACAGGATGAGGCTCCTAATTTGTAACTCACTGTCAGTAATCATATTCCCTTGAATTCTAACAAAGGTAGGATCTACAGCTTTGTTAGTTGGACACTGAAAATATGAACAATCTGAAAAATTTTTGGAAAAGGAGTTGTTTCATTATGAGTGAATTATTATGAGTGTGGCCAGTAATAAATAGCAGTGAGAATTCTTTTTAAAATATGCACTGTTTTAATGCATTGGCACAGATATAAAAGCAGGAATGTAGTTCCAACTGAATTGTTACACTCTAGTGAGTCTAAGAGTTGAATTAAGTGTGCCTTTCTGGTATTTCACAGAACTATCTGATACATTTTTGTTTTCTATTTAAGTCACTGAATTTTGAAGCTGTAAAACAATATAAAGACTATGCAACAGTATATAATATGTTTGGATATTGTTTTCCTTACATAATGAGTACACAAGACCATAAAATCTACTTGATAGAGGAAAAAATATAAACATAGTTTTAAAATGAATTCTCGCATCAACAAATCATTCCAATTTAAACTTATGCTTCTTTTATTGTTTTCTTTTATTTCATAATTTAAAGATAGGATTGACAAATACCTTGTGGTATCCATGGGAATTATGTATTTGCTAGCATAAAAACAATAACAGTAAAGTCAGTCTCTCTCCATCAAAAACTACTTCAAAGTAATCTGTAGAAGAAAAAGTGCATCACTAAACTGATTAAAATCATTGAATAAATATTATTTGCACATAAGGTTGATCTCAAAGGAATGTATATTCAAGAATAAGATTTATAATTTAAATGTTCTCTGGAATATATTACAAAAGGAATTTCAGATTATGACACTGATATTAAAATAAATGAACTTACACAAATCTAAAGCTAAAACTTGTCCTATTTTCAGTACAACTCCAAAAGAACAATTTTGGCTCTATAAGATGTTCAGTGTTTTCATTGTTATTTTTAAGTCTCCATTTTCATCACACGCCTCAGTGGTGAGGAAGGTCAACATAGGATGAAGAAATCAAGAGAAAATGGGGAAATTTCTATCTCTATAATCCATACTTTTTTTGTCTTTTTGAGACAGGGTCTCACTATGCAGTTCAGGCTGGCATTGGGCTCACTTTGTAGCCCAGCAGGTTGGTCTCGAACTCACAATGATCCTCCTGCCTCAGTCTCCTGAGTGCTGGGATTACAGACGTGTACAACCACACCCAGCTAATAATGCCATACTTTGAATTTTTCATGAAAAGGCAAAATGAAGATTTTCTACTTTACCTAACAGTGTGTTTCCCACAAAGCCAAATGCTCTATGCTGAGTTTGCACATGTAATAAATATAATATGGAAGATGACTTAGTGACCCCACCAGTAGATTTTACTCAACCATTTCAGACACCAGAAGAAGAGAGGGTGTACAGCAGAGCACTTCTGAGCCTCATAATTGGCCACCTCTATGGATGTCTCCAGTCCATTCCCCAAGAGTCTCCCTCACCCGACACCCAAGAAAGCCAGTCATGGCCCACCACTCTCTTCCACAAGGCTCTCAGACTGCAGAAAAAGACAAGGGAGGGAAACAGCCATATTCCATAATAAGATGTGCTGAAACGTTAGACAGATGCACCTAATGCAGGCTCCCTCCTGCACAGTTTTACTGTCACTTTTGTTCAACAGCATTTGCCAAGTTCTTTAGGCCTTGGGGATGCTCTGTCAGCTTTGGTAGAAACTTTATGCAAGCCCTGCCTAGAGGTACATCATGCCAAAAAGTATAACCTCATTACTAGTCACTCTTAAAAAGTATTTTTTTTAAAATGAGAATTTCAATGTCATATCTAATGTTCTACTTTTGAACAACTAAAACCCTGAAAATATATGTATAGTATACCTTCTATCTTACTAATTTAACATCTAAATCAATCAATATAAATAAAAATAAACTTTTATAGATGTCAGGAAGGATGTCAATGAACCACATGAGTTTTGTATTTAGGGCAGAAGAGGCAATGGCATTCAGTTGACATTCCTTTTAATAAAATATGAACAGAATAATGTAACCCTCAGAGATTAAAGAGAAATCAGGAAACCCAAATTCCAGTCCTGATTCTTTTCCTAGTTGGCTGACTTGGTTTGGAAAAAATCATACAAATTTCATGAGACCTGGGATTTTAATGCCTACCTTGCCTAGTTCACAAAGTAAGGATCCAAAGAAATAATACCTTCCAGATTCTTTTTGAATTGTTAGAAGAACATGTAAATGTAAAATATTTCAAGAAATCCTGGTAAATAGTTATAATATAAAAACTCACAGGTCTCTTCTTTTAAAGTATCAAGAGCATTTCTACTTCACTAAACACACTTAATTAGGGGTAGAAGGGAAGGAGGACTTGCACGGATATGAATTTAAGAATTTAAATAACTATCATGTTGGAATTCAGGTACCATGGATATATAAGTAAGGTTTCCTGTCCTTAGGACAAAATACCTGACACTCACAATTAAAATTGGAAAGGTTTAATTTGGCTTATGGATTGGGGAAATTCCATCCATGGCACTCTGGCTTCAAGGCAGTAGCAATATGGTGGAAGGGAATGATGCCAAAAAGCTGCTCATAGCCGGGGATGCAGTTCAGTGGCATAAGCACCTGCCTGGCAACTGCAAGGTCCTGAGTTCGACTCCCAGTACCAAAGGATAAAAAAGAAAAGAAAAGAAAAGCTGCTTGTACCACAGCATCCAGGAAGCAGAAAAGGAAAGGAGGAGCCAGAGATAAGAATACACTCACCCTCCAGGTCATACCCCCACCCCACAGTGACTCACCTCCAACAAGATACCGCCCCTCACAGCACAGGAATTCATGAACTGCTTTATTCACTGATGGGTATAGCATCCCCCATGATGCAATTATTGTCCAAAAACCTCACCTCAGAGCATGAGAATTTGGGACATTCTAGATCTAAACCATAAAACTGTATATAGCAATAGAAATGCATTGTTTAAAGCATTGTTTTGAAAATAAGATCGGAATACAAACCCAAACTTTGCTTTTAACCGGGGTACAATGTTTGGGAAATGCCATACCTCTAAAATTTTCTTAATATGTGAAATGGGATGTGAAGAGTTGCAGTGGTACTTAATTTGATGGGATTTTTGTAAGCCACAGGAAGATGTATGGTTGAAATGCTTAAGAAAGCTCCCACACAGTGATAAAATTGGCAGCACACTTTTTCATTATACACAACAATTTCTTAGCAGAAACTGAAAATTGTGTTAATACCAAGAGACTGAGATCATGAATTGAAAAGTAAGAAGTATTCTATCTACTTAAATTGTCATTTTTATCTTCCAAGAATTGGAAATGCTTGTGTTTGTTTCCATGAAAATACATAATATTAACAGGGTCAATAAACTATGACAGATATAAATGACAATATAAAAGTATAGCCCCACAGGGCAGCTATAAGCAGCAGAAAGTGGAAAGAACATGGGAAAGGAAACTGGACCTATTCTTACTTCTGTCATCTTAGCAACACGATGATGCATCTACATAAGGTGGCCTCAATGGCTCTGTCCATTTTGAAAAAAATGCCATGGGGTTCTAACAATTTTTGAGGAGCTTTGATAATCATAATTGTGTAATGGATAGACAGATTAATTGCCAAGTTCAATTTAAGGACAAATTTCTCTCTGTGTGTATGGTATGGTATGGTACAGTACGGTATGGGGGGGGGTGTACTAGGCATCAGATCCAAGGTCTTTG
>RJWM01019264.1:0-39366 GCA_004363535.1 Dasyprocta punctata
AAGGAAGAAGGCATATGTCTTCACACAATGACATCATTCACCATCCTTTTTCAGGAGATGGACATTCTCTCATTCAGGAGACAGACATTCCACCATATAGAATAAAACTGGAATCTTTATTGTTTTGTTTAGTTTATGTCCTGCCAAGTAAATATCTGGAATGCAGGTTCTCTTATCTAAACCAATGAAATATATGATTGCATTGAATGGTGAATAACAATAGGACAATTCTGAGATACAGATCATGAAGAACCAAACACAGCATTTTTTCTGGTTTCTATTTTCCCTGAATCAAAAGAATGATCATAGACTCTTTACTTTCAACGTGGCATAATTCATTTTCCTACTCATACAGAAAAAATTTCACATAAGTAACACTATATTATGAAGTATTTGAAATTCATTATAAAATAGAAAACAAAAAAATCTCATAAAAAATCTAAGAAAAACAACTTTCTTAAATCTTGCTGTTAGTTCACTTAGCTGAGTAAAAATATTCTTTGGCAAGACAAATCAACTGTCCATTGATAAAAATGACTGTCCCTTCTAGACAGAGGCTCGAATTTGTGCCTTTAATGCATTAACTCTAAAGAAGTCACTTGCACTGAGGCTTTGTTATCTAGTTCACTCTTGCTGGTAGTCTCTCCATTTAGTGGCTCTGCCTGCTCACAAGAAGTTTAATACTTCTGCTAAAACAAATATTTTTCTTGAGTCTTCTATCCAACAGTGAAACAAGTGTGTTAGTCACTTTCCTGTTGCTGGGACACAGTACCCAATATCCACAACTTACCGGAGGAGGTGTTTATTTTGGGTTCACATTTTCCATTCACAGCTGGCTGAATCCAAGGCAAAAACAGCAGAGTGGTGGAAGAGTTTTGTGGAGAAAAAGCTGTCCATGTCATGGGGACCAGAAAGCAAAAAGAAAAGGGAGGGGAGGGGAGGGAAATATACCATTCCAGGTCACACCCAGGGAGCACCTCTTCAAGACTCCAACTCCTAAAAACACATTTAGCTGCTGAACTAATCAATGGATCAATTCACTGATGAGTATAGTACCCCCATTATCCAGTCACCTTCCATAAATATGAGAAATTTGGAAATAATTTTAGATCTAAGCTAAACAGCCAGTTAAAACTCACGGGCAAGCAAGGGAGTGATGGGATTGATTTGAGTTAGTTCACCTTTCAGTATCGTAGTGGTATAATAGATGACCCTAAGAAAAGTTTCATTCTGGCCTTGATACCAATATTTTCATTCTCTCTCTGTGTCTCTGTGTCTCTGTCTCTGTCTCTCTCTTTCTTTCTCTCTCCTCTTCATTTCATCTTCTCTTATTTCTCTTTCTCCTTTCTCTTTTCCATTTCTCCCACCAAATTTATAACTTTCCCCAATTCATATCATTAAGGATCAATGACTAGTTTAATTTTTACTCATTCCAGAGATGAGGAATTCCAAGAAGAACAGGCTGAAAATGGAAAACATTGACCATGAACTAGTCTATTCTGCATAGATCTATAACTGGACAAGAATTCTATTCTCAAGCAGATGTGTGTGTCCAAAACTGTATTCAGCTACCTTAATTCAACAGCTAACAAGCACCATGTATTCATCTTAAAGAATTGTCATTGTTTGTTTGTGTTTAAAGACCCCTTCAATGACATAAGATATCTGTCTTCAACCTAGGTATTCATGAAGATTTACAAAATACCAGGGGCTGAGGCTCTTACAGGTGCTTCAGGTAAATCCTCATTTTAATCAGGACCTACCCTTTTATTTTCCAGAATGATCTACTGATTCATTATTTCACCAGGAAGAAAGGATTCCACAGTATTGGTTTCATTTCTTAAAGTCAATAATGGCTTTGATTTTGTGGAAAACCACAGAATTGTATAATGTCTTAGTGAGCCTCCAGTAGGCTTTCTAAACAGAAAGAACATTTTATTTTAAAAATATGTTTAGAGAACTCTAAGTTTATTCAGCCTGTTTTTCATGCAGTAACTTCAAGTGTTGAGTAGATTCCGCAGAGGAGATCCAATGTTGGTTTCCACAAAGGTTAAAGCTGCAATCTTTGGTGAATTCTACCTCCTCATAGGAAAAATGGAGATATGATAATACCCACTTTGTGGTAGTGGAAGTGATAGTAATTAATCAATTACAGTACACAAAGTGTTTAGCCCTGTGTCAGCTTAGTGTGTGTGTGGTTAATTTTGGCTCTTATTATTTACCCTTTCCCATTTACACATAAGAAAATTAGCATCCAAGAATAATCAGTTCATTTACAAATTTAGTCATGAAACATGAATCAAACTCAAAGTTCTCATGACCCATGCCATAATCTGATAGTAAATGGAAAAGTAACATCTCAAAATAGATGAAGACTAGTACTTTAAGAATTCAAAATAATTGGTGAAACAATTGCACATGAAAGCTAACCTAATTACAGCACTTTATATCACATAATATTAAGAAATAACACAAAAATTTCATCTGCTTACTCGCTATTTTTGTATCTTTCAATTCAATGTATTTGCATTTATTTTCTACCATGTAGAGCAATGTGGGTGTCTTTCAACTATAATACCTTAAATAATGTTCTTGATCAAGAGGCTTAAGAAATGTTTGTAAAACATGTATTCTTCTGCTGTTCATAATCAAAATCTTCTTAGCAGGCAACATGATTTTGCGTACTAGCAACAATTGATGTTTACTGAACCAGATGAATCAATCAAACTTTGCTATTCCAAAAAAAGAATCTTAAGTATTACTCATGTAAAGCAGCACATCTTTTCCCTTCAAAGTGAATACAGAGAAAATAAACTTCCCTTTACCATGATAATACAACTTGCTATAATTTATTAAATTGGAAATATAAAGATAATAATTCAAGGAAAACAAATATTTAGCTACTTTTTACGTGAGATCTTTTGAGCTTGAGACAAGTATTTGGCTTACAGATCTTGGCCTCAATACAATCTCACTCACATTTTAATGTGGAAATGTGTCACTCATGGTCACTGGCTACCCATCTGAGAAGGGGACATGTGCACCTGCAGAAAGGATGGAAGCAGGTGGTGGTGAAATTAAAACAAACATCTAAGTGGGACTAGAGCGTCACTGTCCAGCACACTGCATAGAACCACATGTGGTCACTGACATTAGGCCAGACTGAATGTAGATTGG
The DNA here is from genome assembly GCA_004363535.1 of Dasyprocta punctata. Taxonomy (NCBI): domain Eukaryota; kingdom Metazoa; phylum Chordata; class Mammalia; order Rodentia; family Dasyproctidae; genus Dasyprocta; species Dasyprocta punctata. The sequence continues at coordinate 3,178 of RJWM01019264.1, forward strand.
CTGTAAAGGTAATGCATACACTGAGTTTTGAAGACTTAGTAGAAAAAAACTAATGACATATACTATGTCCTTAGTATTTCTTTAGAGCTCAGGATATATCTCAGTGGTAGAGTATTTGCATAGTATGCACAGCCCTGGGTTTGATCCTCAGAGCCACAAGATTAAAATCATCAACTGATCAAATGTATTTCTTGTCTACATTTAAAATTCTATTTTTTACTTTATATTTACATAAATTTATATTTTAAACTTAAAATGTATACATATGTAAACTGAACATTGAAATGTTAATATTTTGTATATAGTAGGTTAAATAAGCATTCTAAAATTAATTTCACCTGTTTCTTTGTATTTTGAAATATGACTATAAGAAAACTTAAAATAATTTATGTGGCTCATGTCATATTTCCTTGGACAGCATTGCTCTAGTTGAGAACCTCATTTATTGCATTAAACTCTTGAATTGAGCCTAGAATAGTCTAGTTATTCTCACTGGAAATTCATAGACATCTTAAAGAGCCTAAAAGACAACACTTCTGTCTGCTGTGGCTAATATACATCATGCTAAGTCCACATTCACCATCCTAAACCCTCCCACATATTAACTCATCCAGTTCTCACACTGCCACTCACAACCGTCACAGACAGGACAGCAGTTCTGAGATTCACTGCTTGCATTGTATCATTCAGGTGGGCATGAAACATTAATTCTTCTATAAATGCATAAGTAATATGAGTGAAATTTAAGGAATTAGCCAGTGTGCTTGTTGCTCATTTTTCATTGCATTTGTGTGTTATTTCTTTCAGTGAAGGAACTGTTTCTCTCACAGTTTTAGTCAAGCTAATTCCACTTAGTTTTTTAGGAGAGCTGAAACAAGGATAGTTTTCTCAGTCCCTTAATATTTGTTTCCTCATCTTTGTGATGTCATAGAACCCAGTGCAAATTGCTAGTGTAACATGTAATGAAATGAAACCTCCCCTCCAAGCTTAACTGCTTTGCATAAATTATGCATTTCTTGATGGAAAATGTTTCAGAAAAAGTAAATTACTTCAAGAAAAGTAAGTTATTTTTGAAACAACAAACTAACATTAACATTATGTTATAGTTACAGACATGTTTCGCTATTCATTTTGAGTGCTCTCTGAGTGGCAGATAAACTGAAGAGAGAACTAGGCTGAAGATTAGGTGCCTCTTGTCCTCTGTGCCACCACTCTATGCAACCACGAAGCTACTTACTCAGCTTCTTTGATGAAATGATGATCTTATGCAGAATGATATGGTTAACTCAAAATTTTCACAACTGATACTAGACTGACTTACAATCACCGTTTATTTGTGAAAATAGACTTCATTTCTCAAAGATTTATAACTCAGATTTTAACTTATTTTGTTTAGTTTATAGCTCCTTTAAGCACTGCTTTATTTCAACATTTGTTTTTACCTACCTGTAGAAAATCTTAGAAATACTAAGAATGGCAGACATTAGCTAGACAACGGAAGTGTATTCTGAAGTTGGCACATGCCAAATGCATTTAGGTTTCATGAATCAGAAAAGATTTACCTTTAAATTTAATTGAGAGTTACATTCAAAGCTGCCAATTTCCACTTAGTAAGCATTTCCCTGCATCACTGTGAGAATGATTCAGTTTGTTTAAAGTATTTCATTGCTACACACATTCTATCCTCAGGTCACAATTTTCTGGAGCAGCAAGAAGCCACCTCTCAACTCTGACCTGTGGTCACCAACATACGTCAGATTTGCACAGAAATTCCAGTCAGCACTCAGTATTTCTTGTCTGCTGCAGCTGAAATGAGTTTGAGATTGTTTTAGAAGATTTTAATACATGTTTTATTTAGACACTTTCAGAACTATCTACAGAAGAGTTTCCTGTTTTCACAGCTATTCTGCAGCAGCAGCAGCAGCAGAATTAACTACAATCATTTACTGAGCACTTACTATATCCTACATTCTGCACTAATTTATAGCCTGTATTGCCTTTGGTTAATCTTCATAAAGTCTTCTGCAGTGAATGTTATTAATTCTCTTTCACATATGAGGAAATGGAACCTCAGAAAAGTGCATTAATTTGTTCAAAATCATAGTTAGTTGTGGAATTAGAATTGGAACTTATATCTGACTTTATAATCCACAAACTTAAAGTCATTGGAAAACAAGCGAAAAAATTCAGATCAGCTAATTTTAGTATTCAGATTCTTACAAAAATATTTTCCCACTGATGTTAATGAATCCAATAGTACAATTGTTGATTATATATTTTTAAAAACTTTAGTACAGTGAATCAAATCAGAAAATAGCAGACCTTCAATTAAAAAACATATTCTAAGATTCATAGGTTATAGAATCTTATTTTTATCTCTAATTAAAAGTAAGGTATTTAATATCTCAGTATCCTTTTATCTAATGGTACAGCATTCACTCAAATTCCTAAGAACATCTATAGAGAATGGAAGTTTATACTGAGAAGTAAGTAGAATAGAGAAAAGAAGACATTAGATTACCTGAGAATAGAGTTCAGCTGCCAAAAGACAAATCAGTCTAGAAACTTAAAAATGGAGAGCAGCTTATGTAAAAAAGGAGGCAAAGAAGGCCATGGTGAAACCTGCAGCTGCAATCAAACATTTTTCTTAATTTACTTGCAAAGAACTTTATTATTCTGACTGAAATTATGCCTTTCAGTCATATTAAATAACCAGCTCAGTTTTTCATCTGAAAAATGAGGATGAATGATTGCTATATTTTTGACAGAGGTATGGAAGTTAAAAATACAATAACATAGCTGCAACACTCTGAAGGAAAATTACTTAAATTAAAAGTGCCTATAATTTTGCTAACACTTTCCTGAGTATGATCTTTCTCGGAATGGACAATGGATGCTCTGGCTTGTCTGATAACGGAGATCACTCACGTTTACACACTTGAAGAAAATCAAAGACAGCAAACTGAGAAGGCAGATACTGTCTTGGTTACTTTTCTCTCAATACTAAGACAAAACACCTGGCACCCAAAATTAGGGCAGGGAAGGTTTATTTCTTACAGTTCTTGGAGGTTTCAGTCCATACTCAGCTGGCTGCAAGGCAGGGTAGCATGGGCAGGGGCAGCCATTTATGGCCATTACAAACAGCAAAGTGTGAACCAGGCAAGAGAGAGACATGCCTTCTTCCCACCCTTACACTGAATGCCAGCTCTACCCTTGGGTAGGTGCAGCGCTCACACCACTAGTCTAAGCACCAGGCAACAAACCAATCATGAACACCAGATTCAGTCACGTCCATGATTACATGAGGCTGAGGGGTCATCTAGACATAAACCATAACATCCCACCCTTGGCCCCCCCAAAGACTCATTTACATCCTTTATACAAAAGACATTTAGTCCATCTCCAAGAGTTGCCAAAGTCCTAACAGTTTCAGCATTGCTGAGATGTCCAAGTCCCAAGTCTCCTCTGAGATCTAAGGCAAATTCTTAACTGTAATGCCCTGTACAAATGAAAACAAAGTTAAACACTTACAAAATGCAAAGGCACAAGATAAACGTTACCATTCCAAAAGTTACAAACCAGAATACAAACCATTGGAAACAAAGCAAGCCCAAAATCTAGCAGGGTAAACATTAAGTCCTGGAGTCCCATGCTCAGCATCTAAAGCAGTCTTGTTGCAAGCTCCAAAAGGCTTGAGTGACTCCACCCCCATGGCACTTCCAGTTCCTAGAGCTTCTCTCTTAAGCCCACTCTGCTTGGTCTTTGCAGCTTTCCTTGGATGATCCACATTCCTGGCTTTTCCAAACTTCTTGGAGTCTCCACTGTACCTTTGACTTCACACTTACAGCTTTACATATTGCCCTCTCAGGGGCACACTGTTTGACCTCCCAGGCCTTCTGAAATTGGGGTGGAAACTGCCTTAACCTCAGAACTCATGAATTTTTCTTGCACCTAAAACAAGCATCACATGGATGCTGCCAAGGTCTGCTGCCAGCCGGAGCAGTAGCCAGGTTTTCCTCTCTCTTGGCTGTAGGGGTAGAGTGCCTGGATCACTGAGCTCTCTGAACCTGATTGTTAGGAACAGCTTCTCTATGCTGCCGCCATTTTGGAATCTGGTGTGGCCACCATCATTTTGGTACCTTCTGTGGCCTCCATCGTCACTCTGGAATGTGGCACTCTACAGCTTTCTCCTTCGAGCAAAGTCTTTCACTTTTGCAGTTTTGAGACTGCAAAGGGTGAAAACCCACTGCTTCCTGGGATGCTCCCATGCCACCTTTTATCTTTCACTGTTTCTTCTCAGCAATCGAGGTCTCAGTTCCATCTTCATAGTCCACAGCTTTCTGGCCAAACTCACAAAGTTTTAAATCATCCTGCTGAGCTCTTTACTCTTGATTCACAACATAAATCTGGCTAAAAGCCCCCAACAATAGCCATGCCACTGCCTCAAACTTAGACTGCCTTGAAATTTCCTTTGCTAGATTAATCTGTCCATTGCCCTGAATCTCAGTCTCAGGCAAAGTCTCAGGCAAAGTCTCTGGACAGGAGCAAAATGTAGACAAACTTTCTGCCAAGCCATAACACACATTGTGTGGAGTCCAGCAACCAATTCAGCCCTTCTTCCCAGCAGAAATCTCCTGAGCCTGGTCTTTAATGGCAGACTTTCTATCAACGTTCTGGTCTTCTGAGCTCTGATGGGTATCTCCCCTACAGAACAACCTAAGCTGTTCCAGCTCTATGCATTCAGGTGACATCTTTGAACCTTTTCAAACTCTTCCCACAAGCCATTCCCAAAGGCTCTCGAACCACATGGTCAGGTTTAGTCACAGCAACAACTCCACTCCTCTGGTACCAAATTCTGTCTTGGTTACTTTTCTCTCATTGCTGAGACAAAACACCTGACATCCAAAACTAGGGAAGGGAAGGTTTATTTCTTACAGTTCTTGGGGGTTTCAGTCCATACTCAGCTGGCTGCAAGGCAGGATGTTATGGACAGGGGCAGTTGTTTATGGCCACTGCAAACAGCAAAGTGCAAACCAGGCGAGAGAAAGAGACATGCCTTCTTCCTGCCCTTACACTGTATGCCAGCTCCACCCCTGGGTGGGTGCAGCACTCACACCACCAATCCCAGCACCATACAATAAACCAATCATGAATGCTAGGCTCAGCTGCATCCATGATTGCATGAGGTTTGAGGGGGGCCATCCAGACATAAACCATAACAGATACTGAGAATTAAATTATATATACTATAAAGTCATTGTTAATTTTATGAAGCAATTCATTAAAGAATTTCTTTGAAAAGAATCACTTTACTATAACCTGATGTACAGAGAATTCATGGTCATTCTTGTGTGGGTTGTGCCTACAACCTGCATAGGAACTTCAGGCATTTGAGTGCCATCTATAGAAGTCTTAGGAACCCAATGTATATTTCAGTCAGTCAACTCTCTGTAGTTCTTCAATACTTCATCTGTGTGGGATTATTGAGTTTGAAGAGTGGAATGCACTACTGCATGCATTTTGACATGAGTTCGGGTGCTCCAACATGTCAGAAGGGACACTAGATTTATGCATTTCTAATGTGTAAATATTTCTGGAAAGTTTTTCCTAATACCAATCAGAATTTAAAATAGTAACACAGGAAATGACTACAAGTACCTAGACCACCTGCTTTGAATAGAGTCATCACTCTTTAGACTGACACAAAGCTGTCAGTCAGTATTAGGGCATCCCTAATGGTTACACTCCATCTGAAACTGGTGGTCCTCAGAGGGATCAGAGTAGTGGAATTAGAATATGATGTCCTGAAGCAGGTGAATAAATGTCAGAAACTGCCAACAGTTGAGATGCTGATGACTCATTCCATCAGTAGGAGTTTGAAAATTGCAAGTGGTGTTCTTGACAAAAAAATAATAACTTTCATATCTGTTTTGTAAGTCTAGTGATAGTAAGTCAGTTGTTCTACTTTGACATTTATCAGTCTAAATATCAGTCTTTTTTCTGAATATCCATATCTTCTCCAGTCAGAATAGAGGTTGGGGAACATGGCACTGTCTTAGAAACAGGCTTGAATTGGGTTGTTGGAATGGGAGTTAACATCTAAAACAGCTTCACTAGTTTGATCGAAAGCAGATCTCCAGACACAGTGCTTTATAAACCTTTGTGGAATGAATAAATGAATGCACAAAAAATGTAAGAATATATGTGATAGAGGAGACAGATTCTTTTACTTTGAATGAAGAGAACTACATTTAAGGTGTTTTGCTACCTATTAGCTTAGTGATCTGACATAAGTCATTTAGTTGCTTCAGTCATTTTATCTACAGTATAGAGATTATAACATATTTATTTTAGACATAATTTTACATTTTTCCTTCTTTCTTTTTTAATTCTCAAAACCTGAGTGGCTATTTTTAAGAACCCTCAGAGGAAGTACAAGTAACAAGTCTAGTCCAGTCTGGCACACAGGAAGTCTATACTCTGAGTCCTTATCAGTCTGATTAGGGCACCTGGGGAGCAACTGGGGCCCCTGGGCAGCAACCTGGGCCCTATCCAGGAGCTAGTTAGAAATACAGATTGTACTGAATCAGGATCTGAATTGAACCAAGTCTCAGTGAATTATAGGGACATTAAAATTTCCAAGATTTGGTCCAGAGCCAAGTCAGTCTATCTAAACAACCGTAAGACAGCTATATGCCTCCCCTCCTAGGTCTTCTTAGAAGGAAACCTGATTCCCTGCACCTCAAGAAAAACTGAAAGGATTTATCTGAGTGAGGCTCATTCAAATCAAATCCCTGATTCTGTTCACTGGTTTATCCATTATCTTCTTTTTTTCCTTTTCGTTTTGAGACAGGGTCTTCTTAAGTAGTCCAGGCTGGCACTGAACTCAGTTACATAGCCAGGGCTGGCCTTGAACTCACAGCAATCTTCCTGCCTCAGCCTCTGGAGTGCTGGGATCATATATATGCATCACCATGCCCAGCCATTATTTTAAAAGAGTTCATTAAAATGCCTAATTTACTACTAGAAAATAGTTCTCTGACTAGGAAAATCTATTTTCATATCAGGAGAGTGAGGTGGGGTTGAAAGTATTTCTGAAACTCAGAGTAGGGAAACTGCGGTCATCTAAATTTCCCACTGTCCATTTTGCCCATTTTCATATTTTGAGCATACACTACATACTAAATGAAGACAGGGGAAAATTCCTGCCTTCAAGGGACCAACTCACATGAAAGAGACAGAAATTAGTGGCATGTGTCCTACTTTTGGCAGCTGTTTATCCATTCATTTGACAGGGCATTTCAGAACCCACTAGTCAAGTCAACACCTCCAGCATGGGTAAGAAACACCTGAAAATCACAATTGTTCCTTATTGAATCAATAGTTACTTAGCAAACTCTTTGATGCGAAGCATTAGTTTATGTGCTGAGTCAGAAGACAGTACCATCAGATACACTCCTGCTTACAGGACCTCTGGGGCTTACACAATAAACACAAAAGCAAATGGAAAACTGGAAATGTAAGTGGTAGGAGGCACATGAACCAGGGCAATGCAAGTGTGACAGGGCCTGCAGGAAGGGGATGGCATAACTTCAGTGAGGATGTGCCTCCACCGAGATAAGCCTCCAGTAATGTCTATCTAACCAGTTTCTCCCCTCACTCTGCCTTCCATGTGGACAAAGAAGGCAGTGCTTGAAGCCTCTGCAGCTGTAGGAGAGGAATCAGTTGAGTCTCAAGGCAGCAGTGGGAGGAGTGGCCTTCACTCTGCACTCATTGCTACAGACAGCCATGCTCTCGGTCAACTCTAGCACCTAGCTGGAAGCACTAGAAGCACTTCCTCAAAAACAATGGCTGAAGATCAGAGGAGCAGCACCCTTCCTATCATAAGCAAGCAGATCCACACCTGAGGAGCAGCACCCCACCCCCAGGGAACCAAACAGACCCATGAGACCCTCCCCAAGGGGAGCCCCGTACAGGGCAGTAGAGGCAAAGAATAACTAACCAACCTGATCCTGGACAAGGACAACACACAGGGAGAGAAAACAGCAACCAGAACACACAACTGAGCACTTGAAGTCCAGCAGCCCAGTCAAGCCCCTGCCCTTCAGCCAACATCCAGCAGAGACCAGAGGGCTGATCAGGTTCCCCAGCCACCAATGAAAGTGAGGCCATGCCTTGGCTTGAACATTAACCACGTTCTGCGGGAAACAGACAAGGGGACCTGCAGTGCAAGGAGGGCACCTCACAATCCCATAGGCCCTAAATCTAAGATGGAAATTTGTAACTGGCTGGATCTCAAGACTGCAAGTCTTGGAAAGAAACCACTTATCTTTCCTTCATCCATTTTTTGGACAGGATTGACTTTTTTCTCCCCTTTTTTCTCCTCCTTTAGTTTTTCCTCATCTTTTCTTTTTTTCCTTTTCAATTTGTTTCTCATCCTTCTTATCTTTAACTCCTGATTTTACTGTTTAGTTTTCTTTTTCTTTTTCATTATTTCCAGCAACTGTCCTCTACCAATATGAATTTCCTTTTACTGCTCAACAGGACACTCCATCTTACTTTCTCTCCTCTCCTCATCACCCATTGATTAATTTTTAAAATGTTGCTTTTTGCATTCTCAAATTCCTTATCCCTTCACTTTTACTAGTATTACTATTTAACTTTATGAATCTCCAGATAGACAGTTAACTTTATGTGATTGCTGATGAATACTGTGCTATTGCTAGTAGGGGTAAAGTTGTTCCATTTAGTAAATGTTTACTGTAGATCAATAGTAGGTCAATGTTTAGTATTCATACTATAACTATCCTTTGCTATGGACTAGGGTGGTATTTTATTGGTCCTTAGAGTTTGTCAACATTTCTTAACTTGTATTTGATGCTATAATTGATGCTGATCTTATTGAAAAGGCCAAGGCGACATTACTTCTGCTGCTAATTGATTTTTTTGAGATGCCAATACCTGAATTATCTCGGGGTCTATATCAACATCATGGGTCATTCCTGGAAAGTTGAGTACTGGGACAAGCACACTTCAATTTCCCATCTCAAGTAAACAGAAGTGCTTGGTAATCAGTCATGTTTCAGCCCTCACAGGCCAACATCCATGTGCTTGAGGGTCCTCCTATCTTCACTTCCTTTCCATAAATTGAGATTGTAGCACTAAGTACTTCAATCTTTCTCTTGTGTACAAAATTCCTTTAGTCAAATCTCAGCCAGGTGTGATAGCGTACACCTTATAGTCTCACTACTTGGAAGGCTGTGGCAAGAGGATCACTATGAGTTCAAGGCCATCCTGGGTTACATAGTGAGTTCAAGACCTGTCTGAACTATGTCGCAAGACTCAAAAAACAAGCAAAGAAATAAAACTAAGTCCCAGCCCTAGGTGACACTAATGACATTATTCTTCCATATCAACTGCAAAAGGAGATAAAGTAGCAGAGATTACACTACCTGAGAACATGAAGGTATCCAGCTTCAGCTTATCACAAGTCCTCTGGATTCTTATGTGTCTCCTCTGATAGAAATAAACCCGCCACCTTCACAGCCAAACTTCACCAATTACATGTGTATATTCTCTTCCTGTGAACTCCCTCTCCATTTACTTTGGAGCCTGCCATGTTCTTATGTTTATATGTGACTCCACTATAGCTTCTGTAAGGCCCCAGTGACAACCAGTTGTGTCTTATCACTGCTTTTTTGATTTTCATCTTAGTTGGCATCTCAGTAGCAGTCAATAGAGCCAGTCACTCCTCCCTTTTGAGACTCTGACTCTATCCATTTGCCTTCTGAAACATCATATTTGTTTTACTTCCAACAATTCAGGGTGTTCCTTAATATCTTATTCAGACTTCAAATATTGGCTATCCTTGCAACTTAAACCTAAGACCTGTCCTTCTTTTCTTAGTCTACAAGCTCTCTTTAAGAATTCTGCTCCATCCCCTAGCTTGAATTCCCTTCATTATGTCTTCAAGTCCCTAATTTCTATTTCTATTCCAGAATTTTCTTCTGAGCCTTATGAACGTATATGTAACAATCAACATAACTATTTTAACTGACTGTCACAGAAGCTTCCACACCAAACACATCCAAAACTGAACTCACAATGTTTTCCATTCAGTACATCCTCCATAATTCTGCGTCCTCAGAAACAGTGCTGCTATGCATTCAGTTACACATTCCTGAGACTACCATCTGTTTTAGAAACTTTTTTTCTGTATTCCTCATGTTTACTCTACCATCAAATCTCTTTTATTTTACACATTAAGTCAATCTTTCTTTCTTTCTTTCTTTCTTTTTTTCTTTTTTTTTTTTTTTTTTTTTTTTTTTTTTTTTTTTTTTTTTTTTTTTTTTTTTTTTTTTTTTTTTTTTTTTTTTTTTTTTTTTTTTTTTTTTTTTTTTTTTTTTTTTTTTTTTTTTTTTGGCAAGGTCTCACTACATAGTTCAGGCTGGTCTCCAACTCATGGCAATCCTTTCCTCCCTTAGCTTCTTGAGTGCTGGAATTAAAGGCATGTGCCAGCACAACCAACTACCTATTACATATTTCTTTTTTTTTATATTTTATTAATAATAAAAGACAAGACAGAAGATAATCCCCCATACTTGCTACATTGCCTGCTGTAAAGAGATGCTTGGGTTGCTGACCAGAGGCCTGGCCAAATCTACAAAACAAAAGTTGGTTGATGTTCCTTGGTTGCTATCAATCCAGCCAGACCTCCGAAACAGCAGGTTGCTTACCGGTGGTGGGGGGGTGAGGGATGGGGGTGGGGGGGTGGGGGGGTAGTGTTTGTCCCTGATTTGCCCCTGATTCCAAGCCCGCGCTCTGGTGCCACTCGGCTGGGTGGGGGCCCCGCGAGGGGCCCTTCTCGTTCTCCTCCAAGGTCTCGGGATCAGGACCCCAGAAAACAGTCCATATTGTGTCCTGATTGGTGCCTGCACCGCTCGGGCCACCCTATTAAATATTTCTGAGTGCAACTTTTCTCTCTATCCATGCTCATTACCCAAATCTAAGCTACTGTGAGCTCTCACTTGTACAATTGCAAAAGTCACAGATAGTCTCCTTACTACAGAGGGAACTTTTTAATGAAAACATTTCATTCTTTTCTTCTGTTTAAAACTTTTGTGTGATTTGCTATTGCTCATGTGATGCAGTCCTTATGCCCAGCTCTGCCCTGCATGGACAACCCCTGCATTCCTCCATAGTCACTCTCCCGCTTGTTTTCTGCTCTCTAGCTCTCTGGTCTTTTGTTTTGAACACATGTCTTGCAGATCTGAGATGTCATCAAGTATAGAGCAATGCTAATTTCAAGGAGTTTTCATGCAAGAAAAGTATTTTGTAATTGGTAAAATGTTGTGGTCCTTAGAACTAGCTTTAGTGCTTCAAGTACAGGGCACCTGTTCCCTGTTGCCCCTCTTTCTCTTTTGCTTGAAAAACTATGCTCATCCTTCATGTCTTATTTGAAACTTCCTTGAGGAAGCCCTTCCTGACAGCATCTCCCCAAAAAAACATGGTTAGGACCCCCATTATGCACTGTTGTGGTATCTGTAATTATTCAAAGTACTATGGAAGCCCTGAGACAGCTGCTTGTCCAGTAACATATTTAGAGTTTGTCTCCTTCATAGACTGTGAAATTAGAAATATGAGGAAGCAGTGCCAGCTCTTTCTACAGTTCTTAACAACTAATATTTCAGCTCATGTAATCTTTACACTATAATAATGTAGGTATATTAGCGAACAAAACAATTCACAGATAGGTAACTCACTCAGGTCACATAACTACTAATTTGAACCCATAGAATGTAACTCCAAATCCTGTTTTCTTAATGGCCCTCTTTCCTATACTCTATTTTTGTACCTACTGGATACATAATATTTACTGAGTCAATACAAATTTCAAAACATAGAGCACTAATTGTTAGTGGAGATACAAAAGCCAAGAGAATTACAAAGCATTAGGAAAAATTTCAAATTCTAATCAAATGTTGACTACAAAAACCATATTACTGTCTTATTCCATTATGGTTGGTGAACAGTATCTCCTTGCCATCCAACAAAATAATCTTAACAAAGTTAACTGCCTTACAACTTGTTCCTTCCTTTATTCTCTCTCCTTTTGTTCATTTCTTCCTTCTTTTCTACTTTGCTCCATTTCCCCTTCCTTCTTTACCCCTCTCCCTCTCCATTCCTTCTTCAGAAAACATATACTGAGCATTACTATGTATAAGAAATATGTGAGCACAGGATACATAAAGGTGAATTAAACCATGAAGTCCCTGCCTTTGGAGACCACATAACTTACAGGAAATTTAATATATAAGAAAATCAATCAACATGTAATGATAGCATTGTGATCACTATTGAGAAAGGAAGTGAGTACAGCAATAAAAACTAGCAGGATGGAACGGAAAGTCCTCAGAGGTATGGGGAGGATGAAGAACTCCCTTCAAGGCTGTAATCTTTTAAACCAAACCAGAATGAGCATTCAGTCATGAGTGAGGGCAGAGCAGACCAGAGTAGTGTAGATCCAGAGCAGGGAAAAGTCTGGCACACTGAGGGAGCGACCAGGCCTGAGCACATCAGGGAGGGGCCTATGATAAAGGTAAGCGGCCTCCAGCTGAGTTAGGAGGCCAGAGGGAGGTTTTTGGGGGGCATTATTGTGACTTACAAAACTGCCATCAGAACCACATGGATAACTGCTTAGATGAGAGGGCCAGAAACAAAGGAGAAATTCTAATAAAGAGTAATAAAGATGGAATTGACACCCAGACCAGAGGGCAGGTTCAGACTGCATGGGGTGCTGAGTGAGAAATGAGACCTTCTGTATGGACCAGACCCTTTTGGCAGACAGAGAGAGAAAGAAGCAGGGTGCTGTATCACTAATTCCTCCCCTTTGGTGGCTTTTCTTCTGTGTTCTTTACTGTGCATAGCCACACTCCAGGTGCCAGACTTCAAGGGTACACAAGAACCTAAATTGGTTCTATGCATAAATTACTGCAAAGAAAAAGGAAATACCCAATATAGTCTAACTTCTGATCAGGTATTCAAGACATTTTCTTAAATTACCACACCTGCCGCTCTAATAGAGGGTTGGGAATTCTTAAATTAGTGAGAAATTTTCACTTAGAAAAAAACTCAAATCTGTAACAAAATGGAAATCCTTATGCACAAAGCTGGGAAGGAAAGAAAGTGGTCTCTGTCATATATCCTTCTGTAGTGCTTTATAGTATGGATTCTCATCCTGTTGCCATTTGACTCTAACCAAAACCACCCAAAGTCATGTAGCTCATCATATCCACTCTAATCAAGGAAGCTGAGATGTAAGGAAGTGACTTACCTAATGTGACTTACCTAATGTCATACAACTAAAAAAGTTAGTGAAAAAAGGGATCACATTGGGAAACAGAGAAATAAAGAGAAAATTAAAAGTGGAACTATAGCCTCAGAATCACAAAACAGAAGCACACAGGCTGAGATGAGGATGCAGGGCTGTAGACAGGAAGCCCTTGAGACCCATTCAAAAGGCACCAGTGAGGGGCCCCACTGGTGCTGATCACAGTAATAGCAGGAACCCAGACAAGCCACACTAAATGGGACTGTGAAGGAGTTTCCAACACAATGCTCATCATTCATGGTCTTGATTAAAACCTCCAATACTGTAGTTCAGATATCCTTAGCCCAACAAAATCAACGTACAACAAACTCTGCTAAAATTAAAAAGTAATCCAAACACTATATGAAAGCTATGCACTGTTTTTAAGCATGACATGGAGAGATTTTTGCCATTCATTATGTCAAATATTTGTTTCATCCATATGACCATTAAAGAGTGGTCCATTACTGGCTGATGTTGGGACAAATAACATAGACTTAATTGGAACTAGGTAAAGTGTTTGTTTGCCAATAGTAATGTGTCACGAGAAATAAAAGGACCTTGTCTTTCTTGCCTGGGCTGTATGTGCCTTCCCAAGTAATTGCATCTGACCACAAGGCTCCAGCAAATAGGATCCTTTTTCAAAACATGCACTGTGTGTAATCACAGTTTGCTTTTGAAACTCTACCCAGGCACCTCACCTGCATGTGTCCACTTTCCTCTAATTCAGGCTTACTTCTTTGCTTTGCCATTCAGTAGTTTAGAAATGCTTATCTCATAATTTTTCATGTCATTCTTTAAAAAGAAGAGAAAGCACGCCTGTGTACACAGGTTTTTTAAACTAGCTGCATTCACTTCATCAACTAAATTCATAGTATAGATTTTCTTTCACTCCACTGTTCCATAGCTATATAAGATGTGCTTGTAAGGAGATAGTACCCTTCATTTCTGCCTCAGAAAAGAAAACTGTGTAAAAACACATTCCATCTCAGTCAGATAGATAAGTTGTGATGGGACTCTGCAGCTATTTTGCTTTGTTCTTTAAGAAACATAACAAATTCCATGAGCATGTGTGGAGTATTCTAATTCCCAATCACTGACATAAGACATAGGGCATTCATGGTTTACCTTGTAAGACTTTGTTTCTATAAGTGAACATCTCAGAAATTAGCTATCTGAGAAGCTGTGACACCACAAAACTAAGAAGTTCAATTTTATTGAGTTGAATGCCAGACACTAGTTAAGGTAGGGCTAAGTGGAGATTTTATGTCACTCACTAAGAAATGTGTACCATACATTATTTTTAGCATAATGCCACATGGGACATCTAGGCCTGGGCCACATGTTACGAGGACACGTTATTCTGATCTCTCTGAAAACAAGTGTCCTCCTGGTCCCGCACTGCCGTCTCTCATCATTCTCATGTGGATGATCATTCTCATGTGGATGGTACTTGATGATAATGTATTACCTCTGTTGGAAATGAATGTTTGTAGAGCAAACGCACAAATTTACCCTGTAAAAAGTGGACTACATGCTGAATAATCGCCAGAGTCATGCACAGTTATATTGACAGCTGAGTATAGTTCGACTGATTTTTACCTCCCAGTCAGGGGCCAAGATGAAACAACATGACCTGAAGTTTTCTTCTAGAGTAAATTTGAACTAAATCCAGACAATCTCCTCTACTCTCTTAAAAGCAAATGGTTCACAAGATCTTCAAGATTTTTAAAAATTTCATTTATGTGGAGGAGTGACTAGGCATATGAGGATGAAGTTATTTATTTGGTCAAAAGAAGGCCTCCCATGGCATAACCAGTCAAGATGTAAAAGCACTGGCCTCTCCATTTATAAGTCTAGCTAAATCCATTCCTCTGAAAATGCCAACCATTCTGTACTGGTACACTGGAGCTGTAGCCATAGTCTTCCAAGCTTCTTCTCCTATGAATAATTTTTATCTGTATTTTTCAACTTTCTTTACTATAACAAATACTTGAGATGATTAACTTACAAAGATTCATTTTGGCTTATGGTTTCAAGGTTCCAGTGCATGATCCCAGAGTCCCAGTGTTGGCCTGTGATGGGCCATTATGGTGGGAACATACAGAAGAACCACTCATGCCATTATGGGAAGTGAAAGTGAGAGATGAAGGAACTGGAGTCGCACATGCTGTCATCCTGCAACCACCCAGTAGGTCTTACCTCTTAAAGCTCTAACTGTGGAGACAAAGCCCCTCTAACATATGGGAGTTTGTATTTCTTGGGACAAACTACAGTAGGATCCCTAATATGTGTAAAAGTTTAGCTTCACCTGTGATCAAGCTACACCAAAACTTAGCTTAGGACTATCAGAAATTACTGTGTGTTGACTCTGTATGAATAGCTTCATATGATTAAAAAAAAAGTGTCAGGAGTGTTGCTCAGAGGTAGAGTGCTTGCCTAGCTTTCACAGCATCTTGTGTTTGATCCCCAGCAGAACCAAAACAAAAGCCTGGGAACAATCTTCCCTAATTTTAAACACACACCAAAAGCAGCAGAGTTATGGCCATCATGTGTCAATATAGGATGTCAGCGTGGAATTAATAACCAATTGTTATATCTATGATCTTCACCCTTAGTGATGCAATATTGCCTATTGTCACTTTTGCACTGAGGAGCCCGTGGCCAGAGCCCTGAGGAAATGCTCCTCAGTTTTCATGGAGTGGACACAGATAGGGTGGGCATAGCTACTGTTCTCTGTCTTCATTCTGTGCCTATCAAAGCTCTCCTCCAGGAACCTGCCATAGCCTGGTTCTGCTTTTCTGAAGCTGATGATTTTTGGCCTGGAGCATCTGTATCACAAGCAGAGGGATCTGGTTTTATTCAGCTCACTTGATGCAAAGGGAAGTGAATGTGCCCATTATGCCTGTGGCAATTTCCAGGCTTCTGAGAAGGAGTTCAAATGATGGTTTCACCATTACTAGGCTTAGAGTTCCTCCTTGGAACAGGAAGGGTTATTTGGTAAGTTCACAGCCGAGTAAGGCTAGAATAGCAGATAGTACTTTTTAAAAAATCTTCTTCCTTATAGATAACTCTGCACACACCAGGGAGGGGAATTCAGGAAACAATGAGGCAAAAATTGTCAGACAAGGTTCAGGCAGATGGGATTTTTATAGAACAAATCAACTTCCTGACTTTCCATTTCAATCACTGGAGTACTCCGGTACTCTTCATAGAGTCAGGAGGCAAGTGTACAGTGAAATGTTTGCCATTGTTCTACCCAGAAAGAATCCTACAACAAAATAGATGTGTAGATGTAGTCCCCTCTCCCACCTGAAGAATTTCTAGGCTATGATAATTATAGGAAGAGAAATATTTTTAAAATCTTAGTGCCAGGAAAAAAAAGAGCATATCTCTATACCATATGCTTTTTAAAAGCAAAAATATTGAGTATGCAAGGAATATATGTTATACACAAAATAAACATGTTGTCAGAAGAAACTGACAGTGTGAGTGTACAGAAAAATACCCAGGTTTGAAGTCAGAAGGTGTGTACTATAGTCTCAGATTTTCACATAAGCAGTGATAGACAAAAGGGTACAGAAGATATTTATATCTTATTGCTAATATTCTGTAAAGTTTTATAGATATTTTCTATATATCACCTATAAGACTAAAACATTAAGAAAAGTTATTTTTACTGAAATTAAAGATTAGAATAATTATGTAAAATAATAATGATTATGTCATAAAAATATGAATGTGATTACTTAATACACACAACATCCTCAGTTACCAACATCTTTTAGTATACACACATGCACACACACACACACAGACCCTACACCATGTGCGAACAATAAGAGAAGTCCTCAATGGTGGAAATTCTGATAATGCCTAGATGACCTCAAAGACTCTGCTCTGTATCTAAAATTTCATAAATTCCTGATAACAAAAATAATAACATGTATGTCTATGTAAAATTTGTGTAAACACTGTTCAGCCTGCAAACAGAGCTGTCTGCAGTGGTACAGCTGAGAGGAGCCCACTCAAGCTTAATGACGAAGTGAAACACAGACTCTTTCCCTTGCAGCCCTGGCAGGAACCACCTGCCATTCCTCCTTGATGAGACATGCACTTTGGATCTGGCTCACCACCTTGACATTAGGAAACCACCCAAACCCCTCTACAATAATCTTGCATAGTCCAGGACTCTCTCTTCCACTCCACTGGGGTGAGCATACACCCCATCCTGAAAAATCAGTGGACTCTTTTCCCTGATAATGGTGATAGACTCAGAGGCAGCCAAAGACTGGTTTTTCAAAGTTTTCCCTTTTATTTTTGCTCAGAAAGAACAAGAAAGATGTTCTTTATTTCCTCTTATCATTAGCTCCATCATCAAAAATTGCCCTCAGGGCCAAGAAAGAAGAAACCAATGAAATAGTGAAATAAAACCTCTGAGAGCAATTTGTGATCCCTAACACAATGTGAGACACAACTTTCCCTTCCAAGTGCTGCAACTAATCAAGGTTGCTTCTCAGCTGCCATCCCTGGACCAACCGTCTGCTTTTAGATGATTCCAACTCCAGGGGAGGGCTCAGGACCCTCAGCAGGAATCAAAATTGTAGGATAAAACCTACACCAATAATCTTAAACTAATTACTTACATACTGTATGATTGTATGATGTGTATATACATATAAGCAAGGAGGGAGAGGAGGGAAAAGGGATAAAAAAATTAGAATGTGTTGTGTACTTGTAATACTCTCTACAATGAGTGTAATCATCATGTACTGCAAACACGTACATGAAAAATTTTTAAACATCTCCCCAAAGTGACTGATCATTCACCAACAGTTATTTCAAAAGAAACTTACTGTATATTTGAATTTAAAGTAATATCTATAGCCACTCTAATTTATCACAAATAAAGGCCAAAACCAGAAAGTAATTCATAAATATTGTTAATAATTTTTTAAAGAATCACAAAATATGCACACTGATTTAAAAATTAACTCAGTATATGGGAGGAAATTCCAGGTTTTCTCTTTCAGCTAAGCCTGTATCGGGACTGTCAGGTGTCAAACCAAGCCCCTCCCTTCTCCTCCCTGACCATGTGAGTCAGAGGCAGACACCTTCCCGGGAGTGGTTCGATCACACAGTGGAGAGAACTGGGTTGTTGTCAGTATCAAGCCCACTGGCACAGCAATCTCGCAGTCATGTGAATCTGAGATGTCTCCTTGTATGAAATTTTCCTTCTCATTTAAAGCAGTTCATTTAAGCTTTTGTTATATTTGCAACATAAACAATCACAACTGATGCGAAGCCTGCTAATTGTTTTCCTTTGGGCTTTTTAAACACGTTTAGCCACCTATTCTCCAACTTGAAAACATATTCATGTAATGAATTGGATACAAGGAAATGGGATACCTCATCTATACACTTCTAAGAACAACAAGAACTGCCAGGGCCTGGGAGCAAATATAGGCTCCTGAGAAATAAATCAATAAGCAAATAAAATAAATAAATAAATAAACAACAAGAAATGAAAATTTAAAAATACAAAACTCCAGGTCACTTAATATTGGGGTATAGAATGCCACACCTTTAAATACCACACAGTCATCATTGAATTAAAGAGAATAGCACTGAAACTATTTAAAGAAATTCCTACATAAAAGCATTCATTTGCTTTAAGGCATCTTGGGTCATACTCTGCATATATACCAAAATGCAGTGTTCAATAGAGGCACTTGGAAATCACTGGCTATTTGTGTTCAGAAGCACGTTTTAAAACATGATTAAGTCTCAAGTTCCCAGTTTATAAAAGCCCATTTGATTCCAAATGAACCTGAAGCAGGCTGAGAACTACGGCAGAAGGTAAGGGGATAGGCAGCCCGTACCCACTGGAAATCACAATGCCTCTGCGAAATCATCTGTATCTGACTGAGGAGGCACTCTCTGTCGGGTACATGAGGCAGGACACACTGCTTTACAAGATTCCTATCCGTCTCTGTACAGTTCAGGCTGAGGCTGCCTGGCAGTCTGTGGTGGAGGAAAAAAAAAAAGAGCCAGTCTGTCAGATGAGAAAAGGGGAGGGATGACCTGGTCTCTCCCATTTCTGTTTCCAAGTTTTCCAAATCTCTTTGGTTTCTGAGAGGTCAAAAAGATGCTGTGAATGGCAACTGCTATGTTCCTCCATGGGTGAGGCAGCTGATGACAGACACATGCCAACAGCAGTAAGAATTCTTCCTTGCCAGCACCGCTGCCTATCCTGCCACTGCCTTAAATGCCCAGATGAAGCTTCACAGAGCCATCATAAAAGGCAGCAGTCATGAGCATCACACAGGGCACCAGGACACTAGTTTTGGTAGCATTGGTATGGAAATTGAGATGGGTATATAATTGCTACCTTCTCTGTCTAGATGGTTTTGGATTTTGACCCACACTATCAGAGAAATGCACTTGACCTCCAAAACCCAGGTTAGCCACTTTTTCCTTCAGGAAGGCTCCCCAGTCTTCCTGGCTGAAATTAGTAACGCTTCCTCAGACCCCCTTTACAGTAGCTTTCCCATTCTGTCCCTACTATAGTCATTTGTGGTCGTGTCTTCTCTTCCTTATTAGAATATAAAATCTTAAAGCAGGATCCAGGTGAGGCTTGTTTAAGGTAAGGAGAATGGGCTATTTCCCTCTACAGTCTGACTAATTGGTTGAAGCAATTGGAGGAATGGATTTAGAGGTAATAGCTTTCATACAACATTAACTCACTTACATAGTAGATGGGCACGCACAGGTGTCTGTTGTGTGTTGGGCATTGACTTGGATTTTTTGGTGAGGGATGATATGAATAGAAGTCAGAAAACCCTTTTCCCCTCCAAAACTCAGAGTCTAATAATGAGACTATCCCTTCCTCTGATCCGCAACATCAACTCAGAGGTAGAATTAGGAACAGGACATGTCTGTCACTCAAATACTGTGACTGGTCACCTAGGGAAAAGGTGTAAAATTCCTATTTTATGCCATGTTAGTAGTTCAAACATACATGACATATCCTGGCCTTATCCAAGTGTCTCTACAGATAGGTAGGGACAGACCTCATGAGGTGTCAATGTCTCCACCATGGAGATCTTGAATGAAAACTAGAAAGTAAAAGAAAGAGCATGAAGTATGATGTATTTATTGCATGGTGGACTTGAACACAGTGTCCACAGCCAGAGTGCCCAGGTCTGAATTCCAGCTTGGCAGTTTACTTGCTGTGTGACTTTGGGTGGTTGCTTAAACTCTCTCAGTCTCCTTTTCTTCATTTGTGAAAGGGAACAAAAGTACCTTTCTTATACAACAGTGGTGATGAATAAAAGTGAGTGTAGCTGAAAATTTGGAAGAGTCTGTTTTCATTTTTCTGTTGTTTGGCCTGAGAGTAACATGACTGGGAATGGACACGCTCACATATACCACTCCCTAACGTCAGTCTTTTTCAGGAGAGACAAAAACCAACCTCTTAGCACCATGGCCAAAATGTTCCTCAGAGCTCTGACTGCCAATTTGGGGAGTTTAAGAACTTACAGACCTCTATGGACCCAACTGAAGGCTTCCCACCTGATTGCAACGTTCACAACTATCCAGGGAGTACAGGATCCTTATGCTATATTTGCTATTTTGGTTCAGGACACAGATAGGCAGGTAATTACTGCAAGGAAACTTTAACCTAGACACTCAGTCTCCTGCAGTGTCCAAACTTCTTTAGAATGGAGCAAGTCTTCCTCTGTTTGGCTTCAGTTCTGACTCTTATCTCCCTACCTGAGCTTCAAACAGCTTCTACTCTCAGGTCCACAAACTCTTCCTTGCTAATTCAAAGATTCTTAAACCCGATTGTGTCACTTTTCTGTGTAACTCACTAGGTTTGATGAGGAAATAAAAGATCAAAATAAAAGTGACATGGGATTTTCCATCAGGATTGTGATTAAAGTATGATGCTATGAAATATCTTTCAAGGGTCTAGGCAAAGGGTTTCCCATACTGGTGGTGACAAACTCAATCTGTATACCTCCAAGCAGTATGGACTGACAGTTAAAATGCACATTTCTCCTACCAAGCGTGTACCCAGAGGAATTTTCTTAAGTGAGTAAGAAGCACACCAAGCACATTTATTGTGCCTTGTTTGGAATAGAAAAAAAAAACTCAAAAATAACTGAAATGCTCAATAAGAAGGAAATGGCTAACTGGTCTATCCATGCTATAGAATCTTCTGCAGCATTTAGACCATAAGCTATATTCAGATGTGCTGAATGATAAGAGCTTGCATAATATTACAGGCTAAATGTTGTTATCCCCACCATCTGCTAAATTCTTATGTTAGGTTGTAAACCCAAGCCCTCAGATTGTGACTGGATTTGGAGAGTCTTTAACAAATTATTACAGTTAAAGGAGGTATGGGAATCCTTTACAATATAATTGATGTCCTCATATGAAGAGGAGGTTAGAACACAGACAGACATATACAGAAGGAAGACTGTGTAAAGACACAGGGAGAAGATGATCATCTATAAGTCAAGGCTTCAGAGAAACCCAACCCACTAAAAACTCGACCTTGAACTTCACAGCCTCCAGAACCATGAGAAAATAATTTTCTGTTGCTTAAGCCTCCAAGTCTGTAGCACTAATAGCAGACTCATGCCCACTGACAGAGGTTTCCTAGGGGTGTGTACAGATGCAGGTCAAGTATGAAAACAGAATGGAAAGGCCCAACCTGCCTAGTAACCAGGCACACCTAGTGATTAGAATTGGGATTGTGGATGGTGGCAGAAAGGGATTTTAGTCTTAAAAATAAGTTTTGATTTTTGCAATGAGAAAAATGTGAAAAGTAACCCTTCAGTTGGGGACAAAGCTCAGTTTTGATTAGCATGCAAAGGCCTTGGGCTCAATCTCCAGCACTTCAAAAATCTTCAGCACTTCAAAAATAAAAATAAAAAATATAAATGTAACCCTCATGCACAGCACACTCCTAAACACACGGTGCAACCCACTGTGCAACTTGAATGCAACCCTTTTGGGGCTTCTTTTTCAATGCCTATCCCTCACTCTCAGACACCTACTTGGCACACCAGACCATCCTGGGCCTATAAGGCCTCCATACCACTGTCTGTCCCCTTTGCTTAACAGTGTGTTCCTTTTATTTTTCCATCAGTATTGCTCCTTCAAACTCCAGCTTGAATGTTAATCACTTTACAAAAATGATCAGTGAAGTCTTACCTGATTTTCTGGAGGCATACCCCTCTGTTATTTCCAAATTTTGTCTGTATTGATATTCCTGGTTCAAACTCAGAGCTACAGCCAAGTAAATGTTCATTTTGTCCCAAACAAATGAATGATAGTAACGTTTTCTAGCACATTCCTTTGCTATTTAGTGCACCTCAAATTCCACCTTGAAGTATAGACTCCTGAGAGAGCTGTAATCAGGACATGAGCGAGGTCCTGGTCTTTAGCTGTTTCTGTAATACAGCATGACAACTATATTTCTGGGTCAGTTAAGCCCATTTGCTTTCAATTCTAGTGAAATCAGCTAGGATCATGTCGCAATTTATTTTATTCAATTTTGTGCCCCAGAAGTCTTCAGTTACATAATCTGCAATAGGTGTAAATCAAAAATTCCCATTGACCTCTGACTTGGAGGCTTTGATAATGCTGGCCTTACCTTTTCATTGGCTTGGGTGAACATTCTCTCTCCAGATTGGAGGAGGTATGTTTCACATGCATTGCATTATAGGATGTATGAGTGTAATCATTTTCATCACTATAGTCAGGACCGAGTAACGTCCGAGCCCATGTACCCATGTCATAAGGAGGAAGGGTTCCTCCAAATTCAGAGGGCAAAAATTCAGGATGTATTAGTTGGTGAAGGCTGTTTAAATTGTTTCCATGCAGGAAAATCTGGAAAGAAAAATAATTACCAATAACAAATCTGAAACATGATCAAGTATTTAACCTAATACACAATTTAACAATGACAAATTGGATATGCTGCTGGTGATCATAGTGTTTAAAGAAGCATTCATTTTTGTGCCTATAGCTTAGTCATCATAAAATGTTAATTTGTTGCTCAGAAAAAGGGCTAAATTGATTGTAGTTTAAAATGAGGTTTATGAACAGACTGGGTGTTATTTGGTCATGGCTAAAATTTATACCTATGGTCGTTTCCTAATTATCCCTGCTGGTGACAAGAACAAGGCTACGCACCACCCCAGTATCTGATCAGGCCAGACTGCTCCATCTCTTTGCTTAGCACCATAGCCCTTGCTTGATTCCTCACTCAGTCTTGCCCTCCTTCTCACTCTGGACTGAACAACAGATCCTTCCTAAGCCTATTCGAGGAAGCTTGCCTATTCTGGTTCTCCCAGTCCTCCTGTCATGTCTCCCTATCGGAGAGAGCATGCAAAGAGAGAGATGGTGTTGCCTTACTCCTTTACTATCTTTCATTCTCACTCAGTAGAATTGAAAACTATTATTTGAGAAGGCATTGTGAGACATTTGTGCCAGAATTTTCTATCTCTGTCTGTACTGGGGGCTATGATCCAAATAAATTCACATTTTCTGAACATACAATGGGTAATGATAGAAACTGGTCTAACAAGGGAGAAAAATCAGTTCCAAATTACAATTATTTTGAGATAAGCTCACAAAATAAACATACCATAAGTAGGTAATTACCAGTCACTATAATTTAGGAATTGATTCTAAAACTTGACTTAAAGTGCATCTATCTAATGAAATCAGTTTCTACCTTTAGAACTTGGACTATGACATTTGAATGCATGAAACAATTAACTATACATAAAGTATGCATAATTAATTATATGTAACAAATAAATTGAACTAAAATACAAGGCCATCAATTATTTGGCTATGTATTCATATGCTTACATGCACCATAGTTAACCATTATAAAATTTCAATATTTTAAAAACACTTAAATAATAAAACCTTGGTAAAACAATTGCTACTTTTTCTGATGCATTCCCTTAAACTTATCATGTAATGGTATATTTCAAAGATAAAGCAGAAAAGAAGCCAAGTGCTAAATTATTCAGAATTCTGTAGCACTTCAGAAAAACAACATACATTTTTCTGACACTGCAGATGGATAAGACTAACTTTTAATAAAAATTATTTCTTTTTAGAAAATTCAACTATTCTGGCTTTCAAAAAACTTCTTAGAGGGTGCAATGGTATTTGAAGCGTGCTAAAGTTAAATAATTTCTCTGGTGTTCAGAGTAAAAATTTCACAGGCACCCAATACTGTATATCCAGTTCTTAAAGAACTGGGGGTGCTGCTGAAGATGGCCCTCCTTCCTGGGTATCCTGGGGGATGAAGGAACACAGAGGTAGAATGCTGGACCCTGTAACTGTCTCAAATGGCCCTGGGCCCAAAGCTCCAGAAACTCCTTTCTTTGACCAAGGAGTGGATATCAATTGTGAAAGGAATGAAGGCACTGAGAAGCTCAAAGCTATATTGCCACAAGGTAGGACATTTCTGTCCTCGGTACTCTCCTGAACCTGGATGGATTGTAAAGTGTCTGGGAGTATCTCTGCCTCCTAGTGCTGTTGAGTTCTAACTCTGTTTGATGACAGGGAAGCTATCTTTCCTAAAAACCTAGAAGCATCCAATCCAAGGTCTATGAGTTAAGAATCCTGCAGTGTGAGGGTGAGTGTGTGTGTGTGTGTGTGTGTGTGTACATACCCTTACACCATGGTCACCTCTAATACACAGAGGTCTCCCCAAGGCTGGGTTTCCCAGGTGTCTATATATGAAAGATTTTGTGAAAATGAACTTAGTTAGGTTCCCTCAGGGAGGGGTAGCCAAAATCAGAGCACACAAAAGAAAACACTGCAGTGTTAATCACAATAGCCAAGATAGAGAAACCCCAAATGTCTGTCCACAGAAGAATAGATACAGAAAATGTGACATGCACTCACACAATGGAATATATAGCCTTTAAAAATGAAGTCCTGACATTTTGAGAGTTGAAGAATGGGTTCTAAGGAGTAGAGGTGGGGAAGAGGAAGATGATGGTGAAGGGGGACAAAAGTTCTGTTACTCAAGATGAATAAATTCTGGAGATCCAATATATGGTGCAGCGACTATCATTAATAACACTGTATACTTGAAATTCACCAATGGAGTTCACCTTAAGTGCTTTTACAACATCAAAAGAAAAGGAAAAATATAAAAAGTAATAACTATATAGGTAATGGGTGTGTTAACTGGCTTGTAATGATCATTTTACAGTGTATATGTATGTTAAATCATCACACCATATCCCTTAACTATACACAATTTTGTTTGTCAAAGTGTAGCTAGAAAATAAGAAAAAAGAGATAAGTGGCAAAAAGTGGTAAAAAGAAACAGGAGTCACAGGGTCTCTAGTATAAAATAGAAGGATGCTGCATGCTTTCATAAGCTGTCTCATTAAATTATCCTAACAGTTCTATGATGTAGATGCTAATTGCACCATCTTATAAATGAGGAAACTCAGATTCAGAGTAGTTAAGGAATTCTCAGCTACTCAGTTAATCACAATGTCATAAAAACCCAGCTCTGATGAAAGAGACCAACTTCCCAAATGCCAACTCATGTAATTAACATTTTTAAAAACTACAAAAACATGATTATTTCCAATGAAGAATGCTTTCCCAACTTTAGAGGTGATGGAACTGGCAGTTACAGCCCAAGATGCATAAGAGAATAGAAAAAAATAATGACAAACATTCTTCAGGTAACACTACATTTATAGGACAAATTCCAGCTATTAAAACATTCCAGGAACAGAAAGTCACTTGGCCTATATCTCCCATGAGTTTTTATATTAAAACGGGTATCTGGCATTGCATGCCTTTAGTCTCCTTCAGTTTGTCACCCAGACTCTGAAAATAACCCAGTTCTCCTGAATTATTTATTAAATCCAGGCCATTTGCAAATATTCATGGGTTGCAGAAAAAATACAGTGAAAGATTAGGTTGGAGTTGAAAAGAATGTGCCATAATTGTTCCTGATAGACCCTATTTGGAATATACATGTTAGTTTTTCTTACCCGTTTCCTGGTCTTGTCTTTAAGGAATGGCTTGATGAGTGTATACAGGGCATGAATATACCAGGGCTGATTGACAAAATGGACTCCTCCAAAGCGGGCAGGAAAGCTGTCCTGGGAAGGAAAGAGAGAAAGATGCATCAGTGAATAACCACTCCAGGTTAGATTGGATCAACAAGATCACACCCCTGGGGATAACCTGTTTCTTGCTGATCAATGATTTAGTTTTCTGGTAGAGAAGGGATGAGAACATATTCAACTTCCTAGCTGTTACAATTTCCTTCATTCCTCTTGGCTCTCTCTACTTCGAATCCACAACTTAAAAATTGTGCATAGTGTCAGAACTGTCTTTTAGCTAGATGGAGAGGGGAGTCTGAGTTCTTCCTTGTGTTTAGTCAGCCTTGGCCTCAGTTCCCACAGACTGTAAGTACAGATCTCTTTTTTCTCAGGTTCTCTTCTTTTCCTCCCACCCTCTAAATATGTTGCATTGTCATGAAAATAACTGAACTTTCTGGGTTAGTGCTGATGTAGGAAACGGCCGCAAAAGAATTTCAAAGGCTTTTAGAAGGCAAGGCTTTCTGAACTGACCAAAGTCTAATGAGGTTTACAAAGTCTCTACAGATTCTGTTGCTATGCCCTCACTCTATTCTGGGAATACACAGTAGGTCCCAGAGAAAACATACTGGTTGATTAAGGGATCAATGGATTTCCCTAATTAAGCCACATGAGTATCATTTTTTGCAGATCAACACATTTTGTAAGTATCAAGAAATATGACATGTAAGAAGTGGTTTTGATTTTGCATTCCAGATAAGCAACATAAATTTCTGAGAAGTTGTGAACTGCTTTTGGTATAAATTAAATTCATGGGACAAGGTACCCTAGCCATAAATTCTCTATTAGTCCTGAAAGACCAGGTCCTGAGATCCTGATGAATGGCTTCAGCAAACTGGGTTCATCTTGGCTAATGGGATTAAAAAAGGAACATCTAAATGCTATTTGAATTGCCAGGCTTGCTGCCAATCCATTTCATTGCAACAAATATCTTTGTAAAGTGTTGGCAAGGTGAGATGAAAGCAGAGGAAACTAAGAGTTCAGGCAGCAAGTTCCTCCCTGTGGGTGAATGAAGTGCCTTGCCTGGGTCATTTTTAGTAACAAGGAAAGGGGTTTATTAACTGTTTTTGGAATTCTGAGTCTACAGGATTTCTTGGCATTTTCTACACTGAGACCTAGTTTTCAACACTGAGATCTAGTTTCCAACACAAGTACATGAAACTATGCTTCAAGGTTGACATTCTAAATAATTTTGATACTATCTAGACAATTTCAAGAAAAGTTGCTTTTTTTCAGGGTATTTTTTTTTTTTTGCTCAATTTTTTTTAAAAACTTGGAACCATCAAGTATAATAGTAGAGAGGTTGTTTATACTAATTTGTATATTTGTCATGATATCTCACTATTTCAAATATGATTTCAGAAGTATAAATTTCTTAACAAAATCTTTTGTACATGCATTTCAGGCCCTAAAAATGTTTTAGTTCTTACAAAAACAGACTATGTCTTATCTGGCCAATCAAAACACACAGATTGGCAGAATGGATTAAGAAAGAAAAACAATGATAAGGGTTATGGTTGATACATTGTGTCAACTTGAGAAGTTGAGAAGTTTGGTATTTTAAACTGAGAAACTCAGCAGGGAGCCAGGATCCTTACTTTATAAATATCCTCATCCCGTGCAAGAGGAGGGCACAGAGATTTTGTGAATGCTACATCTGCCCTGGGTGGGGGTGGGGAGTCTGTGTACAATATAAGGGTGGAGAAGAGGCTAGTTCCCCGCTTTTGCTCTGGTTACTCCCTTTAAGTGTTGTCCCAGTGCCACGCCACCCTGCCTTGGAGCCAGCTGATTATGGACTGAAACCTCCACAAACAGTGAGCTAAATAAACCTTTCCTTCCTTCATTTTGGGTATCAGGTGTTTTGTCCCAGCAATGAGAGAAAAGTAACCAAGACAATGTACAACATAAAAGAAATACATTTAATTAAAAAAGAAATTTATAGATTAGAAATCAAGGGATGGAAAACATTTACCATGCAGCAGTAATGTGGGGAAAAGCAGGATAAGCTATCCTAATTTCAGAAAAATTGAATTTCAGCCTAAAGCTGAACTGAACAGAACAGAAAAAAAATGACAGTATATATTGCTTTAGGGAAAAATTTAAGAGGAGATAACAAGTATAAATATTTATATACCAAACACCTGCACACCTAACTTTGTAAAACAAACACTTTTGGGCATGAAATGTCAGATAATCACCAATAAAATTTTAATGGGGGACCTCAGCCCCCACTGTCACAAATAGGCAAATCAGAAAAGAATCAACAAAAAATATCAAAGCTGAACTAAATGGATTTTGAACGAATGGACCTAATAGATATCTACAAAGTATTCCACCCAACAGAAGCAGAACATACACTTTTCTCAGCAGTACTTTTTCTTAAAAGACCACATACTACCCAATAAAGCATGGCTAAGTATATGCAAAAGAATCAAAATTATCCTGTACACATTATCAGACCATAGTACAATGAAACTATAAATCATTGGTGAAAGAAACCACAGAAATTCTGAAAATGTGAAAACTAAACAGTGCACTCTTCAGTAATCAATGGATTTCAGAATAAATTAAGGAAGAAATCAGACAATTCCTAAAATTAAATGATAATGCCAGTGCAACATACTGGAACCCATGGCACACAATGAAAGAAGCCACAAGAGAGAAGTTTACAGCTGTGAATGCCCACATTAGAAAAACAGCAAGCTCAAGTAAATAATCTTTCAATACACCTCAAGGTCATAGAAAACAAGAAAAATCTAAACCCAAAGGTAGCACGAGGAAGGAAACTATTGAGATTAGAGCAAAAATGAATGAATTTGAAACTAAAAAAACACAAAGAATCAATGAATCAAAGAGTTAAGTCTTTGAAAGATTAAACAAAATAGACAAACTTTGAGTCAATCTTACAAAACCAAGGAAAGAAAAAAACCCAAATCCATCCAAAAATCCCAATAAACAAGATAAAATCGCAAAACATTTTTCCCAAATCCAGAAGATCGTGGGTACCTTCCCAGAAAAACTACACTGAAATAAAATAGAAAATTCTGAAGAAATGGATGGAATCATCAGTGGCACAATTGATTAGTGTGTAGTACGTGTTCACAAGCAGTGGATAGAATCCTAGATACATATGAAGTAGCAAAGCTGAACTGAGAAATCCTGAATGAACCAATATTGGTCAATGGACTGAAGAAGTAATTTAAAAACTACCAGCTAAGAAAAACCTTGGTCCTGACAGGTTGACTGCCAAATTCTGTAATGATTTTGAAAAGATCTAATGCCAATATTCTTCAAAATCTTTAATGAGATAAAAAATGAGACTGTACTCCCAAAGCCATTCCAGGAAGCAACAATTACCATGATTCCAAAACTGAAAAGGACACAACCAAAAAACAACTATGCCAATCTCCTAAATAAACAGTGATGAAAAACCTTAACAAAATGGATATTCATGATAAAAACTCCAAACAAAATAGGTATAGAGAGTCTTTATCTCAATTTGATAAAAGTCATTAAAACAAAGCAATGGTTGACATCATCTTAAATAGTGAGAAGCTGAAAACTTCCCTTCTAAAATCAGGACAAAAATAAAATAAAATCAGGAACAAGACAATTCCTGTTCAATATAGTTCTTGAAACATTAGCCGGAACTATTTGGCAAGAGAAAGAAATAAAAGGGATATTAATAAGAAAGAAAGAAGCTAAATTGTCATTATTTGCAGATGACATGATACTCTACAAAGAAGTTCCCCGAAGCTCCACCAACAGACTCCTAGAATTAATAACTAAAATTCAGTAGTACAGCAAGACACAAAGTCAATATCAAAAAATCAATAGTGTTCCTGGGCACCAACTTACAGAGGGAGAAATTAGGAAAACAACACCTTTCACATTAGCAACAAGTAAAATGAACTTAATCAAGGAAATGAAAGACCTTTATAAGGAAAACTACAGTACTTTGATAAAGGAGATTGAACTGTATAAAAGAAAATGGAAAGATATCTCCTATTCCTGAAAAAAGTATAGTCAAAATGGTTATACTTCCAAGACTGTTATACAGACTTAACACAATTCCAATCAAAATGCCAACAGAATCCTTCACAGCTAGAGAAAATAATCCTAAACTTTATATTGGACTAGAAAAGACCTAGAACAGCAGAAACAATTCTGGGCAACAAGGGAAAGGTAGGAGGCATCACAATCCCAGATTTCAAGCAAAACCACAAAGCTACAGTAATAAAAATAGCATAGTACTAAACAAACAAACAAACAAACAAACCAAAGAAAAAAAAGAAAAACAGACTTGTGGATCAACAGAACAGAACAGAGGATGCAGAAACAACACCAGGCACACTCAGCTAACTTATGCTTGAGAAAGTGGTTGAATACGATAGCTGGTGGAATGACAGCCTTCTTAACAAATGGTGTTGGGAAAACTGGCTATTGACATGCTAAGGACTGCACTAGAGTCATATCTGTCACCATACACTAAGCTAAAATTAGAATAGATCAAATATATACATATTAAAATGCAAACATTTAAACTGCTGGAAAACAATAATGCATAAGCAAAGCCCTCGAAGATGTAAGTATAGGCAAAAACTATCTGAACAAAACTCTGGTTGCACAAGAAACAATACAAGTCCCCAGTTTACAAAAAAGTTCCATTCCAGGATTTGTTCATAAGTTCAACAGAGAAAGTCTTATACACCTTTAACATAAATATACAATGCATATTGCTTTGCACATCCTAGCAGCCCCCACCACATCACAACTGCTTTTCTTCTTGCTTCCAGATATCCTGGGGTCTGGTTAGACACTGTTCTATATACTATCACACTGTACAGCAAGCCCACAGCAGCAGAACGGTGACAACACATGGCAGACGTATGAGCCACCTCCACAATTTGTTGACGTCTACAAATATTCGTAATGTGAGGTTCATTTGTACCTTTGAAAGTTTGCAATTTGAATGTTTGTAAATTGGAGATTTACTGTACTAAGAATCAACAAATGGGATCATGTCAAGTTAAAAAGTTCTTGCACAGCAAAAAAGTAACTACCAACAGAGTGAAGAGACAACCCACAGAACAGGAAAAAAAAATTCGCCTGCAAATTCATCAAAGGATTAATATCTAGAATATATAAAGAACTCAAAAAAATTAGACTCCCAAAGTTTAGAGACCCAATCAAAAAATGGGAGTCCAAAATGAATAGACACGTCAAAGATGAAGTACAGTGACCTATAAATACAAGAAAAAGTATTCAACACCACTGGTCATTTAAGAATTGCAAATTAAAATAATACTGAGATTGTATCTTATTTCAGGAAGTATGGCTATTTCCAAGAAATCAAATAATCACAAATGCTGTAGAGGCTAGGAGGAAAAAAAATACTTCCTCATTGTTGGTGGTACAACCATTGTAGAAATCAGTATGACAAGTCCTCAAAATACTAAAACTACAAATTCCTTCCAACCTATTCCCTTACTAGGTATCTTCCTGAAAGTGTTAAAGACATCATATTGAAGCGATACATGCATGCCCGTATTTATAGCAGCAGAGTGCATAATAGCGGAAGCTTAGAAACAGCCTGGATGCCCATCAGTAGATGAATAAAGAAACTGCGGTATTTATACACACTGGAATATTACTCTTCCATAAAGAAATACAAACTTTATTCATTTGCAGGAAAAAGGATGCACTTAGATACCGTAAAGTTAAGTAAAATAAATCAGACCCTCAAGTTTAGCACGTGGTATCTCTGATATTAGAACCCCAATATATAAGTAAAGGATAAAGTGAAGAACAGACAGTAGGAAATAGGGAGATGGATCTTTGCCATGAGGGAAGGGAACTGAAAGATGGAGGGAGAGAGGGAGGAAAAATATTAATAAAGGAGAGGTATTGTGAATTGCTGTGTATATCACTACATCCCTATAAAAATGTGATTCTAACATGTATTAAATATATATTTAATATATATTAATATTACCAAGAGGTTCAGGGAGAAGGAGAGAGGGAAATGGAGGGAAAAAAAGAGAAAGATGGAGGGAGAGAGGTGAGAAGGGGAAAAGGGATCATAAGAAATTGAGATGCGTTATGTGCATGTGCTAACTCTCCATGATAAATGTAACCATTATGTAAGGCAAACATCTACTAATAAAATTTTATAAACTGAGGAAAAAATAAAAAAGATGTTCAATATTATATCAATAAAAAAGATACCATTACCAAAAATTTTCCATTTTAGTAAGTGCTACACACTACTGTCACTCTTTTTGTATTCTTTTAACCTCTTATTAAGAGATATAATTTATTATGTCAAATAATTCATTTTCTCACACAATAAATGTGGTTTATAAGAGTCCATAGAAGAATAAGAATAAAGTATTTATTTATAGAATCAAGGTTTTACTACCTTTTTCAATAGGACCAATAAGAGGGTTTTTTATTTTTGCAGATGGTCTGTGTGATCTACGCTTTAAGAGACTAGGCAAAATCACAAACACAACATTGACACGTGAAAGTATATAGAAACAGTTTTAGTCTATGAAACCTTAATCATCAAAAACATCAAAAACTCTCTTTCTGTGTCAGGAGAAGTTGACAGAAAATTTACAGGGCAGAGACTAAGTTCTATCTCCCTAGGTTGGCCCTGACCAACAAATCTGCCAGAAACCAGTGAGCTTTTATTGCCCTCATCTAGTCAGAGGGTAAATACATGCGAATCAATACATGGACACCTGTGCCTTATAGTCATGGGCTTGGGTGAGAGTAAAAACAGGATTGTTTTTCCCAGATCCTTCCTATGAAATTCGAATGAGAGTTCCTCTTAAGTAATAAAGGCACTATGCAAGCATTCTGGGTGTTCCTGAATGAGCCCAGTCGCGTTATCAATGTGTGTCTCTGGTGTCTGCGTAGCTCTGTACGTGTTGTAAAAGGGGAGGGCAAATTAGCAAACACAAGCTTCTTAAGATCAGCACCCACTGTTGCTGGTCTCTTATGCCTGACTACATCAGCACACTGCAGACGCTGGGGATGTTGTCAGTCTCCCAGGATGCCAAGGGATTAGCAGTGCCTGAGTAATCACCTTCATCAGAGTA
This sequence comes from Dasyprocta punctata, assembly GCA_004363535.1. Taxonomy (NCBI): domain Eukaryota; kingdom Metazoa; phylum Chordata; class Mammalia; order Rodentia; family Dasyproctidae; genus Dasyprocta; species Dasyprocta punctata. The sequence continues at coordinate 36,828 of RJWM01019264.1, forward strand.
CGGTTCTTAGAGGCCAGATCAGACCTCTGTCAAGATGATTGACCTGGATTCGATGACAGGGTAATGTAATGTTTTGTAGAGTTCTTGGAAAATAAAGACTATTTATCAAAATATACCCTAAATTTAAGATAATTGTATGACTTCTGCACGTTACAAACTTATAAATAATACAGCAACATTCCAAATTATATACGTATTCAGCTAAAAAGTGTGTCTAGATCTCTCTTATTTTAAATCAATTTTATTTCTTTGTAAAAATAAAATATTCTAGAAAAGTTTAAAATAGTACATAATGTCATTATTTGAAAAATTAAAAAATACCAGACAGAAAGAACAGATCACCTATAATCTCTCTGCTAAGGATACACTCTTACTATTTTCCATCATTTAGAATAGACAAGGCAGTGTTACAGCAACAAACCACCTGTATTCTTATTGCTTGAAACTATAAAGACTGATTTTTAACTCACACTAAATGTTCTGCCCTGCTTGATTTGCCTTCACTGAGGTGTACAGCATCCCCCATCTGGAGCAGCACTGCTGGCCACAGCTCAGGGTAACAGCTTGGAAGAGTTACACTTTGGCTCCCAAAGTTGAATCCCACAGTGACATGCTTCAAAGTGACACATCACATTTTATAGTCTAAATGCATGCCTGATGGCCAGAGGGATAAGGAAGTGAAATACTACCATGTAGGTCTCAGTAAAAGAAGGACCCAAACGGTTTCTGAATAGTACTAATGATCACCAAGCTCCGCTGATCCTCCTCCTTTTCCCTTCCTTCTGTGTTTTACTTTTTAGTTTTTAGATGAACCATTTTTTAAAAACTTAGACATAATAACCAGTCATTAATAGCCTGTATTTCTCAGAGTTGGTGCCAGTGTTATGATATTGCTATGGTTTGAACATGATGTGTCCCCTCCAAAACTCATGCTGAAATATGATTTTTGATGTGCAGGATGAAGAAAGTAGAAATTCAACCCAACTATGGTGTTAAGAGGTGGAGCCCTTAGGAAGTGATTAGGACTAAAAGCATCAGAGTAGAGGCCCAGTGATTGAATCCTGAGGATTTTGTGAGGAAGAGAGAGAACAGAGATAGAAATGGGTGTTTGTTTTATATCTCCTTGTGATCCCCTGCCTAATAATAATGAGGCAGCATATCCTTCTTCCTCTGTCAAAAGAATGTCTAAACATTCCAGCTAAAACAAAAGGCTCACATAAGTTCTACTGTTTCAAAACATAATACAGAAGTAGCTAGTTTCAAATTAAAACAATCACCTTTCATACCAAGAACAAGAAAGATCTGAAAATGAATGAAAAGTGATAATCAATACAGGCCAAAACCAAATGACAGAGATGTTAGGATAACATGACATAGATTTTGAAATTAGTCATTAAAAATGTTTAAGATGTGTTATGTACATGTACCGACTCCTTGTGATGAATGTAATCATTGTATACTACAAACGTGTACTAATAAAAATTTTACATTCTTTAGCAGCAATTGTGAATACAGTTGAAGCTTGAAAAATATGGAAAATCTGAGCAAAGAAGCAAAATGTACTAGAGAAGAAATGTAAAACATATAGAAGAATCATATGGAAATCTTGAACTGAGAAATGCAAAAATAAAAGAAAGAAAAATTAAAGCTCAGGAAGCTCAGCAGATGAGCCCAGCAACAGAATAGAAACAACAAAGGAAAGAACTAGTGAGCTAGAAGTTAGAAACAGAAATTGAAGCTAGGTGTGGTGGTTCACATCTGTAATCCTAGCACTTGAGAGGCTGAGGCAGGAGGATTGCTGCAAGTTTGAGGTTGTCTTGGGCTACGTAGTAAGTCCAAGGCCAGCCTGAACTAAGCAAGGCCTTGCCTCAAAAGAAAAAAATAGAAATTACCCAAACTGAACAATGGAGAGAAAGTAGACTTTAAAAAAATGAGCGCAGCCTCAGAGAACTGTGGGCCTAAGTAATAGCCAGCTTTCCCAGTGCTAAAACACAATACCCAATACCCACAATTTGAAGGAGAAAGGTTTAATTTAGCTCTTAGTTTCAGGATATTCAGTACATGGTCAACAGGCTTCAAGGTAGAAACCTCATGGTAAAAGGGTGTGGTGAAACAAGCTGCTTAGTCTATCATGGCCAGGAAGCAGCAGAGAAGCAGTGCCAGACAGAAATGGTAAACAGCATATGTAGTAGGCAAGGTTACCCTTTAATGACCCACCCATGAATATTCTTTAATGATTTACTATGTGTTTCTTAATCTAATGAGGCTGACACATCAGAATTAGTGGTTACAATCCACCCCTTCTCAACTTCACACCCAAATGCATGTCTGTAAACCATACTTGATCTCCAAATAAACATAATAGTGAGTTCATAATCCCACCTAAAAGGATATAACTGTGCCATATACAACCAAATGCAATAATCCCCTTGCCAAAATTCCAGCAGCTTCTGCATTTTTCAAAATCAAAGTCATAGTCTCTTGTAAGGCTCTAAGCTGTGATCCTTTGTAAAAATAACAAACAATTATCATAGCTATC